>WNWK01044128.1:0-15219 GCA_009830355.1 Cherax destructor | reverse complement strand
CTGTCTTCATCCATTTAACAAATCCTCAAAATTTCTCCATCTTCCCGATACCTCTAACTCCCCTTTAATAACTCTCCTCTTTTTTTTAAATTCAAATCCATTTGTTCTCTGGGCTAACTTATTAATCTCTTTCCCAAAATTTTTTCTTATTTTCAAAAAAATTTTGTGTAACATCTCACCCTCTCTCATCTGCTCTTTTTTACATTTTCCCACTCTTTTAACCTCTCTTTTTCTCCTATTTTTCCCTCCTTGCATCACTTCTCTTTGTAAAAACCTCTCATATCTTTTTTTCTCCTTATATTCTTTACATCATCATTCCCAATCCCCCTCTTCCCCCCCCACCCACCGCCTGAAACCCCAAAAATTTCTGAACCTTAAATACTTTTTTAAATCTACCCCATACATTTTCGACCCCATTGCCTACACTCTCACTTGCCCATCTACCCTCCAATAGTTGTTTATATCTTCCCCTAACTTCCTCTTTTTTTTTAAAAACCTTCCCCCCTTTTTCCATTCTATTTTCCTTGTATCTCCACTCCCACTGTGGCTATAATAAAAAGTGATCTGATTTTCTGTACCCCCTCTATAAACATGTACATCCTGAAGTCTACTCAACAGTCTTTTATCTATCAATACATAGTCCAACAAACTACTGTCATTACGCCCTACATCATATCTTGTATACTTATTTATCCTCTTTTCTTAAAATATGTATTACCTATAACTAAACCCCTTTCTATACAAAGTTCAATCAAAGGGCTCCCATTATCATTTACACCTGGCACCCCAAACTTACCTACTACACCCTCTCTGCATGTTTCTCCACTTTAGCATTTAGGTCCCTACCACAATTACTCTCTCATTTGGTTCAAAAGTTCCTATACATTCGCTTAACATCTCCCAAAATCTCTCTCTCTCCTCTACACTCCTCTCTTCTCCAGGTGCATACACGCTTATTATGACCCACTTTTCGCATCCGACCCTTATTTTAATCCACATAATCCTTGAATTTACACATTTATTTTCCCCTCTTTTCCTTCCATAACTGATCCTTCAACATTATTGCTACCTTCCTTAGCTCTAACTCTCTCAGATACTCCTGACTTAATCCCATTTATTTCTCCCCACTGAAACTCGCCTACCCCTTCAGCTTTGTTTCGCTTAGGGCCAGGACATCCAACTTCTTTTCATTCATAACATCGGCAATCATCTCTTTCTTATCATCCCACTACATCCACGCACATTCATACAACCCAATTTTATAAAGTTTTCTCCTTCTCTTTTTTAGTAGATTTGTACAGGAGAAGGGGTTACTAGCCCATTGCTCCCGGCATCTTAGTCGCCTCATACGACACGCATGGCTTACGGAGGAAAGATTCTTTCCACTTTCCCATGGACAATAGAGAAAATAAAAGGAACAAGAGCTATTAAGAAAAAGAAGAAAAACCTAGATGTGTGTATGTATATATATGCATGTGTATGCCAGTGTAGTGTGACCTAAAGTGTAAGTAGAAGTAGCTAGATATACCTGTTATCCAGCGTGTTTATGAGACAGAAAAAAGACACCAGCAATCCTACCATCATGTAAAACAGTTTCAGGTTTCTGTTTCACAGTCACCTGGCAGGACGGTAGTACCTCCCTGGGTGGTTGCTGTCTACCAACCTAAAATATATTTAGTTGGGTTAGGCTAAATTAAATTGCGCTCGTTGTAATAAGGTTAGGTAGGTTTTCAAAGTTTCTCTTGGTACAAAATTATAATTTTTTACATTAACGTAAATGAAAAAAATATATCTTTAAAGGTATAAGAGAAAATTTTAGAAAGGACTTAATTTTAAATGAGTTCTTGCTAATTGACCAGTTTTACCTAATCGGCACGACATATATATATATATATATATATATATATATATATATATATATATATATGTCTGCCGATTAGGTAAAACTGGTCATTGCAGAACTCATCTAAATAAGTCCTATATAAAATTATTTTATACGTTTAAAGATATATTTTTTTCATTTATGTTAATGTAAGAATCTATAATTTTGTACCAAAAGAAACTTTGAAAACCTACCTAACCTTATTACAACAAGCGCAATTTAATTAAGCCTAACCCAACTAAATATATTTTAGATACGTTAACATTAATTTAATAATAAACAAACAAAATTAAATATATTTTTTTCGTTATGTTCAGAATGATTTTGGCGAAATTATTGCATACACAAATTTTCACCTTAAAGCTTATCTCTACAATGAGCACTGTTAATCCTCAGACGTGTGTGACTCGTTTGATGTAAAAGTGATCAGGTTTTATGGCAAATGAGCCACACAGTCATACGTTATAGCTGTACTCTTAAGCATAAACAGGAAAATGCACCATTACAGCTCAGTGTTGGACAGACATCTACGTTGATACATTTTCTATGCATGACATAAAATTATAGAGCTGACTGGTTTACCTCTGTATATATTAATTACATACAAAATATGCACAATAATTCTATACAAGTAAACTTATTATAAATTGAGAAAATCTCTCTTTAAAAAGCATAAGTGTTCATTATCACACAACTCTGCTTGCAAAAATAAGTTTCCACATTATTGACATGATTATTATAAATAAGTTTCCACATTATTGACATGATTATTATAAATTGAGAAACTCTGTGAACAGCATTAGCGTCCGTTATCCCACAACTCTGCTTTCATATATGAAATAGGCACTTCATAAAAATATATAAAGTCTCCTGAAACAGTGCAAAAAATTAGTGTACGTTTTTTTTATTATTATTAACACATCGGCCGATTCCCACCAAGGCAGGGTGGCCCTAAAAAGAAAAACTTTCATCATCATTCACTCCATCACTGTCTTGCCAGAGGGGTGCTTTACACTACAGTTATAAAACTGCAACATTAACACCCCTCCTTCAGACACTGTACTTCCCATCTCCAGGACTCAAGTCCGTCTGTCGGTTTCCCTGAATCCCTTCATAAATGTTACTGTGCTCACACTCCAACAGCACATAAAGTATTAAAAACCATTTGTCTCCATTCACTCCTATCAAATACGCTCACGCATGCTTGCTGGAAATCCAAGCCCCTCGCACACAAAACCTCTTTTACCCCCTCCCTCCAACCTTTCTTAGGCCGACCCCTACCCCGCCTTCCCTCCACTACAGATTTATACACTCTCGAAGTCATTCTGTTTCGTTCCATACTCTCTACATGTCCGAACCACCTCAACAACCCCTCCTCAGCCCTCTGGATAATAGTTTTGGTAATCCTGCACCTCCTCCTAATTTCCAAACTCCGAATTCTCTGCATTATATTCACACCACACATTGACCTCAGACATGACCTCTCCACTGCCTCCAGCCTTCTCCTCCTTGCAACATTCATCACCCATGCTTCACACCCATATAAGAGTGTTGGTATAACTATACTCTCATACATTCCCTTCTTTACTTCCATGGACCAAGTTCTTTGTCTCCACAGACTCCGAAGTGCACCACTCACACTTTTTCCCTCATCAATTCTATAATTCACCTCATCCTTCATAGACCCATTTGCTGACATGTCCACTCCCAAATATCTGAATACATTCACCTCCTCCATACTCTCTCCATCCAATCTGATATCCAATCTTTTGTCACCTAATCTTTTTGTTATCCTCATCACCTTACTCTTTCTTATATTCACTTTCAATTTTCTTATTTTACACACCCTACCAAATTCATCCACCAACCTCTGCAACTTCTCTTCAGAATCTCCCAAAAGCACAGTGTCATCAGCAAAAAGCAACTGTGACAACTCCCACTTTGTATTTGATTCTTTATCTTTTAACCCAACACCTCTTGCCAAGACCCTCGCATTCACTTCTCTTACAACCCCATCTATAAATATATTGAACAACCACGGTGACATCACACATCCTTGTCTAAGGCCCACTTTTACTGGGAAATAGTCCCCTTCCCTCCTACACACTCTAACCTGAGCCTCACTATCCTCATAAAAGCTCTTCACTGCTTTCAGTAACCTACCTCCTATTCCATACACTGCAACATCTTCCACATTGCCCCCTATCTACCCTATCATACGCCTTTTCCAAATCCATAAATGCCACAAAAACCTCTTTACCCTTATCTAAATACTGTTCACCTATATGTTTCACTGTAAACACTTGGTATACACACCCCCTACCTTTCCTAAAGCCCCCTTGTTCATCTGCTATCCTGCTCTCCGTCTTACTCTTAATTCTTTCAATAATAACTCTACCATACACTTTACCAGGTATACTCAACAGACTTATTCCTCTATAATTTTTGCACTCTTTTTTTGTCCCCTTTGCCTTTATACAAAGGAACAATACACGCTCTCTGCCAGTCCCTCGGTACCTTACCCTCTTCCATACATTTGTTAAATAATAGCACCAACCACTCCAAAACTATATCCCCGCTTGCTTTTAACATAAAAATATGTGTACATATTAATACAAATAGAAAATTACATTATCAACCCCGCGTCTCACAGCAATATACAATAAGCAAAACTGTCTACGCAAAACACACCTCTCGGAGAAATTGGAGAGCACGGGAGAGAAAATTAGACTTCAAAACTAGGAAGTTAGTCACATAAATTTTGACGGTGGGGACTATGGCCTTGAAAAACACTGGAGTCATCACCATTGACCCCTGGCCTTCACCTACACTCTCATTATAAGGAACCCTGGAGTCACCCCACTTGGTGATCAAAAAAAAAAAAAGCAGGTGGGTCCTAGAGAAACACAACACACAGGATCACTATGCATGACCCAAAAATGGTGAGTGAGGCTTCACCGCCATCACCGTACCACTACCTTTGGTCCAACACTCCATACACCAACATCACACAGGTGAGGCTTCACCGCCCACACCTTATGTTAGCACACCTTACCTAGGCATGTACTGATGTGACTACCACCAAAAACACACACACACACTCTTCGGAAATCTGATACCCCTCTCCACCAGCTCACCAAGCTTCAGTCTACTAGGTGGTCAAAAAGCTGTCTACTCACCTACTGCAACCACTGCAAAACGAGAGCAGATAATTAGCTTCACTACATTATGTACAGTATACACGAGAAAATACATGAGCAACCACAATCTCTGTCCCCCTCACATAACTAATCACCAAAGTGAGTATTTGAGTGTGGTTCCTCGGTTGGACTGTGATCACTATACTGAAAAAATTCTGCACAATCAAAACAAAACAAAAGCCTCCTTTTCAGTTGGGGCATAAATTCTCTGGCGACTTTTGAAGTTAAGTGGCAGTAATTGTCCTGCTGTTTTTTTTCAACAAAGCAGCACTAATACCAGCAGAACTGACGTCTACTTGCCGAGAAAATGGCAGGGCAACATTGAAACTGGTCATTACAGAAACACTAACACTACTATCACTTTGCAACTCGGCTGTGTAAATCAATTTCACGTTACATATAAAGGTATACAAAAATTTAAAGTACTTGTAGAGTACAATTTCAAACATAGAGATATAATTAGCACACTGGGTCATAGAGGTGAAATAACCGTGCCACTTACTCACAACTTTTGTATCTAATACATCAATGAAATTATTCACTTCAGCATTATTTATCAAATTTACTTTGCGGGAGTCAGTGAACATGCTGAGAGTGTCATCTAGTGTGAGACCCTAGAAAGGCAATGTCCACTGACTCTCGCTGAGTACAGTGAAAATGTATTAAAAAAAAAAACTTCGCCTCTTCTACCATATACATATCTTTGCAAAACATCCGTATACACCACTTTTCAATTAAGTTTATTCTACCCGAAACCTGCTGAATTTGCTCAGCTACATTTATCTCATGGGGATTCATGCCACCTTTTCTAACATCACAAAACTCATTTCTAAAGTTCCATGGTGGCTGCGCCAACGCATCCGGTTTTTCCACACCAACATCAAAAGTACACATCTCAAAGTCTTGTACTTCACCTCTTATGATATTAATCATTTCAGTTTGCTGATAAAGGTAAGCCTACGCGTTTTTCTGATCGGGTGTGTGGGTTTTATGTTCATCAGAGACCTCATCCACTAGCAGGTACCATTCAATACTAATGAGAGCGTTCCCAGGAGCCAGCTCCAGTACCAACAATTCCTCACTAGCCTCCAGATTATGTAGCACCACCTCGTAGCCCCACGTCATCCTAGGCAGACTGACAGGCTGGTTCACTGGTGGCATCCACCTCATCTTAGCCAAACAGTCTCTGAAACTGAGAAAAAACACCAAGGGAGAAGCATCACCATCCTCACCTAGCCCATGACTTAACGATTCTAGAGTGCTTCCCGCACGGTAATTAAAAGGAGGGGAATACCCTTATCCCAGTCCTTCTGGTACTGGGTACAACAAACAAGCATCGTCCTGAGAGACTGGTGAAACCACTCTACTTGACTCTTTGAGTGGCATACATTAGTAGACTGTTTCTTATTTACGTCTCTCAAAACTACATGGCATTTTATAAAATCTAACTTCTGGTTGGCTTGTACAAAACCTAACTGACATAAATCTCTAAACCACACACACAAAATTATTAAGAAGGGGCAGAAACTCTGGTAACCTGGTATAAAGAGAAGTGATTAGTAAACATTTATTATCCAGCTCTCCCTTATCAATACTGAAATATCTTCCATTGGAAATCTGTAAAAAAATCAGAACCTTATCCTCAAATGGCTCTGACATGACCGCTTGATCACATACTCTGTAAAATAAACATTTGTTAAATTTGGGAACCACTTCCTCTGTAACAGCTGGCAACTGAATAGCCTTCAGAGAGTCACTACATCCCTGGACCTCAACCAGCTGCTTCAGTCAGGGTATTCGCTCCCATGCCAGCACCGAGACTTCCATCCCCCCACCTCAAACTGGGTTTGACCTGGACCGGTTCATCACTCCATAGAGTCTCCTGCAGATCAGACTCAATGAACAGGATCCCCTGGCCCAAACTGTCACCACAGTCAGTAGAAAGATCAAGGCTGTCACCTGGCTAGTCATAGAACACATTGAAAACGTTTCAGTCACAGTAGCTTTAGTTTTCACCTAAAACCTTTTAAATCAGGGTTCCTACAAACCAAACATTCCTCACTTTTGAGGAGACGCAAATCATTGTTGCCTAGTAGTAGGTCAACACCTGGAAAGGTTAAATCATGTGTAATACCTAGAGGCAGGTACCCAGACTGGTCAACAGATTCCACCCACAATCTATGTACAAGAGTCCTAACAGTGGATCCTGAAATCCCTTTTAAAAAAATATCTTTTCCAGCGTAAGTATCTTCTGACACTGGTAATACATCCTTGCGCAAAAGGGAGAATGTGCTACATCCATCCCTTAAAGACATAACACCTTCTACCCTTCTTTCATTTTGATGTAAAGCCACTGTGGACTTACTTGAAAAGACTTTCATCAGAGGGTCTAAAACAGCTGAATTTCCTGGTGTACTCTGGGGTAAAACTGGAATACAAGCTACTGAATGTGTAACTGGGGTACTTGAGAGCCCTGAGCAGCAGTCTGGTCCTTAAGCATCTTTTTTGCAATACTGCTGTAGGTGACCCTCCTTATTACAGTAAGTACAATTATAAACTTTGAAGGTACCATGCCCACCTGAGGTAGACTGGGTCCCTTGTCCTTGGGGGACTGGGCTTTTCCTACCTGTTCCCTGATTTACTGCACCTGAAACTGACTTATCACTTCCTTGAACAGGTAACTGAGAAGTAGACTTAAATCCCTGGGAACCAGGATTCTGATGGTCAGTAGGCTAAATCTTTGTATTATAAGGCTGAAAAAAAAATTGGTTTAAACCTGTGAAATTTCTTTCTCCTCCAAGTTGGTGGAGAAATATTATTATTAACATGACCTGGGTGATAACTACTTCCAACTTTTTAGTTGGCTAAAAACCTTTCACCCAACTCTAGAGCGTGGTTAAATTCATTTTTTTTTCTTTCCTCACGATATGCCTTAAGGTCGGGAGGTACACTGTTCATAAGATCTAGTAATTAAAGTCATTACACCTTCATAATCACATACAACATTCTTTTAGCGCCACCATTTAGTCAGCAGCGACATCTCCTTTCCATACTCCACCGAGGATTCTCCTTACTGAAACTTTAAACCTCTAAAATTCTGCTTATATCTCTCTGGCAATATCTGATAAGTCAATAACACAAGATCCTTCATCTTACACACACAACCCGCACATATAAAAACAAGAGAGGAGCTTACGACGACGTTTCGGTCCGACTTGGACCATTTACGTAGTCGTAAGCTCCTCTCTTTTTTATATGTGCGGGTTGTGTGTGTATTGTTCCAGTCACGGTATTGTGGCTTTTTTTGTTATCCTTCATCTTCTCATAATCTGAAAATTCATGCTCATCTAGAGAGCTAGCAGCTTGTAACCCTTTACCAATTAACTGGGTTTTTGTTAGTGCGGCCCAGAAACTGTCTGGCCACTTCTGGGATTTTACTATTTTTCAAACAAGTGTGAAAAAGTTATCAAGATCTTTTTCCAAAATAATTTGGACAAACTTTATAGTTTGTTCCAAATTAATTATGTCTTCCCTGTTACCTGTTCCATTTTGTGAAGCAGCAAACTCTCTTTCTCTCTCTCTCTCTTTAGCCCTTAAGATTTCAAATTCATTCTCTTACTGGATTTTAGTACGTTCCATCCTCCTCAGAACTTTTTCCTCCATAATTTGAGCTAGTTTTAGTCTTAATATCTGTGCTTCATTATTCTCATTATTAAACACCTCACTAAATCACTAAACGTGCACACACACAAAAATCAGGCAGCAAAATAATTGAACTATACCTGAAAAAAGTTTTTACTAGTAATATAAATCCTTCCTTTAAATATTGACTCTCCAGGTTTCAAATGTGAATTATGATTCTAAATTTGATAATTCTTCCCTGCAGGCCATCATGTTACGCTTTTTTTTACTGCGTAATCTAAATAAAAGTTCTGGCTCCTAAAGGTTAAACAACCTCCTATGTCTTGGGGCATTTACATTATTTAAAATAGAAAAAGAAACCAGCTTGTACCTTCACATTAAATGTGGAACGTTAATTAGTTAATAATTTATTATAAAGGACACAAAATGTCACCTATATAAAAATATTAATATATATTATAAGTAAAGTAATATATACAACCTACAATCTACTCTTCTACAAACAACATCACCACACTCCAGTTCACCTTTAACCAGCACTCACATTACCTCACTAGCACACTGCTACTAGTGAGTAAAAAAAATAATATTTATAAACAGAGAGGCTCCATGACACCACCCCTTCTGTAGGCTGCTCAACGTGCAGGCTGTACAAGTACTCTCCCAAAACTTAAACAGGCCACTGCACACTAGGGCCTTCTCTATATATATGTCGTGCCGATTAGGTAAAACTGGTCAATTAGCAAGAACTCATTTAAAATTAAGTCCTTTCTAAAATTTTCTCTTATATGTTTAAAGATATATTTTTTCCATTTATGTTAATGTAAAAATTTATAATTTTGTACCAAGAGAAACTTTGAAAACTTACCTAACCTTATTATAACAAGCACAATTTAATTAAGCCTAACCAAACTAAATATATTTTAGATACGTTAATAATAATTTAATAATAAACAAACACAATGAAATATATTTTTTTCGTTAGGTTCAGATTTATTTTTGCGAAATTATTGCATACACAAATGTGCACTTGTCTTATACAGCAAGAGGAGCGTTGCTATTTAAGCCAAAATAGCAAGTTTTACCTAATCGGCACGACATATATATATATATATATATATATATATATATATATATATATATATATATATATATATATATATATATATATATATATATATTTTGCAAAAGATCACAGTAAACAGGTGATATCAAAATATGCAAGACAACCACTATGAAAAATAGAAGAATTCCAAGCGCTTTCGTGACTACTCACATTATCAAGGAACTATAAAAGGAAACATGACAAGATGGCTTATAAAGAGGCAGAATACACCTCACAGTCACATCACACTAACAAAGACAACACCTCACAGTAGCGTAACATCTCACGACTCTGTGAAGAGGAACATAAGAAAGGACTTGAAACTCTTCCCAAGAATTAAGATTAGTCCAATTTATCATTAAATTCTTCCCAAATTTTATTAATTATAAATGAATCCAATTTATATAAACCAAAAGAAATATTCATATTATTTTCAAAACTGCTTTTAATGAAACATGATTCTATTATATTCCTCTCAACCATGGACTTGCTTGATACAACCTTAATCCATATACGTATGGATTAATTAAAACACACAAACCTGGTAATCCTGTTAAACCAATTATTAGCTCCATAGGTTCAGTTTCTTATAAACTTTCTAAATGGCTTGTTGATATTTTGAGCCCAATTGTTGGAAAAAATTCTAATTTTAATGTTAAAAACAACTTAGATTTAGTTGATAAATTAAGCACCTTGACTGATTTAAATGATTTCAATATGGTTAGTTTTGATGTTACCTCTTTGTTTACAAAAGTTCCAGTTGATGATTTACTAAAGTTCTTATCTGAAGAATGGTTAATTACGATTTACCATTGCCAGTTCCTACTATCATTAAACTTATTAAACTTTGTATCGTTGATGCAAAATTTGTATTTAATGATGAGTTTTACACTCAGAAGTTTGGTATGGCAATGGGAAATCCTCTTTCACCTGTTCTTAGTAATTTATATATGGAATTTTTCGAAACAAGATTGCTTAACACAATCTTTTCCCCAAAAGAGCTAAGTGGTATAGATATGTTGATGACATTTTGTGCCTTATGCCTAAGAATGTAGACATAAACCATTTCCTTGTTAAATTAAATAGCTTAGCTCATTCTATAAATTTTACTGTTGAATTTGAAGTAAATAACTTATTGCCTTTCCTAGATGTTTTTATTATTAAGGGTAACATTGATTTTAAATTTAAAATTTACAGAAAACCTACAAATAATTGTTCCTATGTACACTATTACTCTTCACATCAAGATAGAGTTAAAGTGTCGGTTTTCTCTTCTATGTTTTGAGAGCTTTGCGCATTTGTAGTCCAGAGTTCATAGATAAAGAAATCTCTAAAATTTATGAAATAGCTAATAAGAACATAAGAACATAAGAAAGGAGGAACACTGCAGCAGGCCTGTTGGCCCATACTATGCAGGTCCTTCACAATCCGTCCCACTAACAGAACACTTGCTGAATCTAATTTTCAATGCTACCCAAGAAATAAGCTTTGATAATTATATTTACTCATGTGCGAGTCCCACTCAAATCCAACCCCTTTCACTCATGAATTTATCCAACCTAAATTTAAAACTACCCAAGGTCCTTGCTTCAATAACCCTACTAGGCAGACTGTTCCACTCATCAACTACCCTATTTCCAAACCAATACCTTCCTATATCCTTTCTAAATCTAAACTTATCTAACTTGAATCCATTATTGCGGGTTCTCTCTTGGAGAGATACCCTCAAGACCTTATTTATATCCTTGTTAATCCATTTCATTGTATACCCGATCATGTCTCCTCATTGGTTTTGAATATTGTTTAATAGGTAGTTGATGAGGACAGTCTCCAGTAGTATTAGCTAGACCTGGAGTTTCAAATTGGTTGGATAAATTCATGTGAGAGGTGTTTGAGGACTGCATGAGTGTAAATTGTCGCTCATTTTTGGAGCTTTGAAAATTGTGAGCAAATATTCTGTTGTGGATGGATTGTGAAGGACCTGCCTAGATGGAACAGGCTCTGCAGTGTTCCTTTCTATGTTCTTATGTCTTACAGAATGTATTTAAGTTCTCAATCTTCTTCGTAAGGAAGATTTCTAATGCTATGTATTAATTTAATCATTATACGCTGAATGTTTTCTAACGAATTTATGTCCAATCTGTAATATGGAGACCAGAACTGAGCTGCGTAATCTAGGTGAGGCCTTACTAATGATGTATAAAGCTGTAATATAACCTCTGGACTTCTGTTGCTAACACTTCTTGATATAAATCCCAGTAATCTATTTGCCTTATTACGTACGCTTAGGCATTGCTGTCTTGGTTTAAGGTTGCTGCTTACCATCACCCCCAAGTCCTTCTCGCAATCTGTATGGCTTAGTTCTACATTATTTAACTTATAAGTGCTTGGGTTATGGACACTCCGAGCTTTAGAACTTTGCATTTATCTACATTGAACTGCATCTGCCATTTTTCTGACCAGGAATTGAGTTTGTCTAAATCCTCCTGTAGTTCACTGACATCTACGTCTGAATCGATTATCCTACCTATCTTCGTGTCATCAGCGAATTTGCTCATATCACTAAAATTCCTCGTCAAGGTCATTTATATATATTATAAACAACAACGGGCCCAAAACCGATCCCTGAGGAACGCCACTTGTTACAGATCCCCACTCCGATTTAACCCCATTTATGCACACCCTCTGCTTCCTATTGGTGAGCCATGACTCGATCCATGACAACACTTTTCCCCCAATGCCATGAGCAGCCACTTTCTTTAACAGTCTCTGATGTGGTACTCTATCAAAAGCCTTACTAAAATCCAAATAAACAATATCGAATTCTTTATCATGATCAACTGCCTCAAAAGCCTTACTGAAAAAAGTTAATAAATTTGTTAGGCAGGAACGGCCCCTGGTGAATCCATGTTGAGTATCATTAATCAAATTATGCCTATCGAGATGGCTTCTTATGTTATCAGGTATAATCGACTCTAATAATTTGCCTACAATTGTATCGGGAAAGGGGGTGAGGTGGCACTCTATGTCCGTGATCATTTAAATTGATGCATAAAAACGGGTATAAAGTCTGAATTAACACATACAGAGTCTGTCTGGATAGAATTTTCAGAGGGGTGTGAAAAATTGATTTTAGGAATGATTTACCGTCCTCCAAACTTAGATAGGGAACAAGGGAGACTACTTTGGGAGGAAATTGTTAAGGCCACAAGACACGATAACGTAGTAATTCTAGGGGACTTTAACTTTAGTCAGATTGATTGGAATTTCATGACAGGGAATTTAGAATCTAACGACTTTTTAGAAGTAGTTCAGGATTGCTTTTTGAAGCAGTTTGTAACAGAACCTACAAGGGAAATAACCTACTTGACTTGGTTCTGGCAAGCAGGAAACCCTTGTTAATAATTTAGAAATTACAGAGAAACTCGGCTCAAGCGACCACAAGTCATTACCTTTAGCATTGAATGGATGTATGATAGTAGGGATAATTCAGTAATGGTCCCAGATTTTCGCTTAGCAGATTATAATGAACTTAGAGAACACTTATCAACTGTGGACTGGGGTGAAGAAGAGAGGTATCAATATGACAGTTTTCTTAACACTATACAGGCTGCCCAAGGAACATTTATCCCGTATAAAGAAATTAGATCAAGTAGAAATGACCCAAAATGGATGAATAATAGGCTCAAATATCTTTTAGGGCAGAAGAAAGGAATTTATAGGCGCATAAAAGAGGTGAGGGTCATCTTATAAATCAGTATACTGACATTAAGAGGGTCGTTAAAAGGGAATAAGAAAAGCTAAACGGGACTATGAAATTAAAGTTGTTAGGGATTCAAAACTAACCCAAAAGTTTTTCCAGGTTTATAGAACAAAAGTTAGGGATAAGATAGGTCCCCTTAAAAATAACTTTGGGCATCTTACTGACAAGGAGAATGATATGTGCTCTATTTTTAATAATTATTTTCTCTCGGTTTTCACACAGGAAGACATTAATAATATCCCAGTAATTAATTTTTACAGAGGCCCAGAAGAAGATAAATTATGTAATATCACAGTCACTAGCGAAATGATTATGAAACAGCTGGACCGACTGAAACAAAATAAATCGCCGGGTCCTGATGAGCTTTTTGCAAGGGTTCTGAAGGAATGCAAAATGGAACTCTGTGAACCAATATCTAACATTTTTAATTTATCTCTTGAAACAGGTGTAGTGTCTGATATGTGGAAGATAGCTAATGTAATTCCTATTTTTAAAGCAGGGGACAAGTCACTACTGTCAAACTACCGCCCAATAAGCCTGACCTCAATTGTAGGCAAATTACTAGAGTCAATTATAGCTGATATTATTAGAAGCCATCTAGATAACCATAATTTGATTAATGATACCCAGCATGGATTCACGAGGTGCCGTTCCTGCCTATCTAATTTATTAACCTTCTTCAGTAAAGCTTTTGAGGCTGTTGATCACGATAAAGAATTCGATATTGTTTATTTAGACTTTAGTAAGGCTTTTGATAGAGTACCGCACCAGAGACTGTTAATGAAAGTGGCAGCTCATGGCATTGGGGGAAAAGTGCTGTCATGGATCGAGTCATGGCTCACCAATAGGAAGCAGAGAGTGTGCATAAATGGGGTTAAATCCGAATGGGGACTTGTAACAAGTGGTGTTCCACAGGGATCAGTCTTAGGCCCATTGTTATTTATAATATATATCAATGACCTTGATGAGGGAATTACTAGTGATATGAGTAAATTCGCCGACGACACGAAGATAGGTAGGATAATTGATTCAAACATAGATGTCATAGAACTTCAGGAAGATTTAGACAAACTTAATTCGTGGTCAGAAATGTGGCAGATGCAGTTCAATGTAGATAAATGCAAGGTTCTGAAGCTCGGGAGTGTCCATAACCCAAGCACTTATAAGTTAAATAACGTAGAACTTAGCCATACAGATTGCGAGAAGGACTTGGGGGTGATGGTAAGCAGCAACCTTAAACCAAGACAGCAATGCCTAAGCGTACGTAATAAGGCAAATAGATTACTGGGATTTATATCAAGAAGTGTTAGCAACAGAAGTCCAGAGGTTATATTACAGCTTTATACATCATTAGTAAGGCCTCACCTAGATTACGCAGCTCAGTTCTGGTCTCCATATTACAGAATGGACATAAATTCGTTAGAAAACATTCAGCGTAGAATGACTAAATTAATACATAGCATTAGAAATCTTCCTTACGAAGAAAGATTGAAGACCCTAAAATTACATTCACTTGTAAGACGTAGAATGAGGGGAGACATGATCGAGGTATACAAGTGGAAAATGGGTATTAACAAAGGGGATATAAATAAGGTCTTGAGGATATCTCTCCAGAGAGAACCCGCAA
>WNWK01044127.1:0-15219 GCA_009830355.1 Cherax destructor | reverse complement strand
TTTTTGTTTTGTTTGGGGTGTTTTTATTTTTGTTTCCTTTAGTTTTTCCCATTATTGTTTCCTTTTAAAGGGCCAAAAAAGTTTTCAAATAGGTTTTTATCTTTTCCCCCAAAATTTTATGTGTTTTTTGATCAGTGCTCTTTTTTCCTTTGATGGGTGTTTTCCCTTTTTTCCTTTATAGTGCTCATCATTGTGTTTCCTAAATATGTTTTTGAATGTTTATCAATAGTTTTTCCCATTGGGTGTTTTGCCTTTGATTGGGTGTTTCTTTGATTTTATGTGTTTCCTTTAAATTAGTGTTTTGTTTAGTGTTCTTTATTTTTAGTTTTGATTGTGTTTCCATTATAGTGTTTTTGATTGGGGTGTTTCCATTATGTTTTTGATTGGGTTCTTGATTGTGTTTCCATCTGTGTTTTGATTAGTGTTTATCATTGTGTTTTGATTGTGTTCATTAATAAGCCGATTGTGTTATCGTTTTGATTGTGTTTTAATAGTGTTCTAATAGTTTGATTAGTGTTTCATTATAATTAGTGTTTCATTAATAGTGTTTTGATTGTGTTTCATTATGGGTGCTCTTTTTAGTGTTTCACATTATTGTTCCATTATTATTGGCTTTCTATTGTGCCATTAATGCTCACATCAGGCTCTTGTTTCAGTGCTCATAAAGTTTTTGATAGTGTTATCAGTGTTTTGATCAGTGCTCTACATCAATTCCCTTATAGTGCTTATCAGTGCTTATATCAGTCCCTTTGATCAGTGCTCTATCATTGTGTTATATAGTGTTTGATAGTGTGATTCTTCATTGGTGTTTTTGATTGTGTGTATTAATAATTAAGCCTTTTGATTGTGTTTGATTGGTGTTTCCCATTATTGGTGTTTTGATTGTGTTTCCATTATTGATGCTCCTTATGTGTCTTTGATTAGTGTTTTATTAGTGCTCTTATTAGTGTTTATTGTATTAGTTTCATTATAGTGCTTTGATTGTGTTTCCATCATAGTGTTTCTTGATTGGTGTTCTATCATTGTGTTCCTTGATTGGTGTTTCCATTATATGTTTCTGATTGTGTTTCCAATATGTCTCTTTGATTAGTGTTCTTATAGTGTTTCTTGATTGTGTTTTCATTGTGCTCTTGATTAGTGTTCTATATGTGTCTTGATTGTTTATTAGTGCTTTCAATAGTGTCTTACATTGTGTTTCATTAGTGTTTCCAATTATGTTTATTATTAGTGTTTCATTATAGTGCTTTGATTGGGTGTTTACTATTGTGTTCTTTGATTGTGTTTCATTTGTTTTTGATTGTGTTTCATTAATATTGTTTATCATTGGTGTTTCCATTGTGTTTATCATTAGTGTTTCTTATTGTGTTTTAATTGTGTTTTTGATTAGTGTTTCCATATTGTATTTGACATTAGTGTTTCTTATTGTGTTTCATTTTGTTATAGTTCTTTGTTGTGTTCATTATGGTTTTGATTAGTGTTTCAATAATAGTGTTTTGATTAGTGTTTCATTATTGTGTTTTGATTGGTGTTTATCATTAGTGTTCTTTGATTAGTGTTTCATTAATAGTGTTTTGATTGGTTCGATTAATAATGTTCTTTGATTAGTGTCTCTCTTTGATTGTGTTTCATTATGTGTTTTGATTATGTCGATTCATTGTGTTTATATTATAGTTTCTTGATTAGTGTTTTGATTAGTGTTCTATATATGCTTCTGATTGTGCAAGTGTCTAATTAGTGTTTCATGTATTAGTGTCTCTTGATTAGTGTTTCATCATGTGTTTTGATTGTGTTCTTCATTAGTGTTTGATTAGTGTTTCCATATTGTTTTTATATGTTTGTGTTTCCATTGTAGTGTTTTATTGTGTGTTTCATTATGCTCTTTTCGATTAGTGTGTTTTATATGTGCTTTGATCGTGTTTCATATTAGTGTTTTGATTAGTGTTTCATTAGTTTTTGATTGTGTTTCATCTATTAGTGTTTCTTTTGTATTAGTTAGTAGCATTATGTTTCTTATTGTGTTTCGATTAGTGTTTCATATATGTGTTTTGATTAGTGTTTCATTAGTTTATTGTGTTCATATTAGTGTTTCCATAGTGTCTTGATTGGTGTTTCTTATTAGTGTTTTGATTAGTGTTTCATCATTGTGCTTTGTTGATAGTGTTTCCATTAGTGTTTTGATTGGTGTTTCCATTATGTGTTTTGATTGTGTTTCAATTATTTTGCATTAGTGTTTAATTAGTGTTTTGATTAGTGTCTTGATTGTGTTTCAATTAATAGTTTTGATTATGTGATTGTTATCATTGTGCTTTTGATTGTGTTTCTATATTGTGTTTTCATTGTGCTTATTAATAGTGTTTCATTAGTGTTCATTATTGAGTTTTTGATTAGTGTTTCCTATTAGTGTTTTGATTGTGTTTCATTATTAGTTTTTCATTAGTGTTTCATTTGAGTGTTTCTTATATAGTGTTTATATAGTGTTTTGATTAGTGTTTCCATTAATAGTGTTTCCTATTGTGTTTAATTATGTGTCCTTTCATTGTGTTTATCATTAGTGTTTTGATTGTGTTTCATTATTAGGTGATTTTTCGATTAGTGTTTTATTTGTTTTTGTGTTTTATTAAGTGTTTCTATTAGTGTTTATTGTGTTTTGATTAGTGTTTCCATTAGTGTTTTTGATTAGTGTTTCCATATTGTGTTTTTGATTAGTGTTTATCATTGTTTATGTGTTTAATTGTGTTTTTTGGATTAGTGTTTCATTATTGTGTTCTTATAGTGTTTCATTATAGTTTTGATTGTTATTTAATGCTTTTGATTAGTGCCTTTGATTGGTGTTTCTATATTGTGCCTTTGATTGTGTTTCCATCATTGTGTTTTGATTGTGTTTCCATTAAATGCTTTTGATTGTGTTTCCATTATTGTGTTCTTTATTGTGTTGATAGTTGATTAGTGTTTCCATTATTAGTTATTGTGTTTTGATTGTGTGTTCTTAATAGTGTTTGATTAGTGTTTCATATTTTGTTTTCCATTATTGTGTTTATTGTGTTTCCATATTGTGTTTGATTAGTGTTTATTATGTTTCGATTAAGGTTTCATTTGTCATTGTTTTATTAGTGTTTCCATTATGTGTTTTTGATTGGGTTTCTATTGTTGTTTCTATTATTGTGTTTCCATTTATTATGCTTATCATTATGTGCTTTTGATTGGTGTTTCATTGTGTTTTTGATTAGTGTTTTCATTTGTGTTTTTGATTAGTGTTTTATCAATTGCTGTTTTGATTGTGTTTCATATACCTTGATTGTGTTTTCATTATGTGTTTTGATTGTGTTCTATAATGTGTTTTGATTAGTGTTTATTCATTAGTGTTTTGATTGTGTTTAATTATGTTCTTTTGATTAATGTTTTTGATTGGTTTTCATTATGCTTTGATTGTGTGTTTCATTATTAGTGTTTCCATTATGTTTATCATGTTCATCAGTGTTTATATTGTGTTTATAGTGTTTCCTTTTATAGTGCTTTGATTAGTGTTTCCATTATAGCTTCTTTGATTGTTTCATATAGTGTTTTGATTAGTGTTTCCATTATTGCAGCATTGTGTTTATTATTGTGTTTAATTGTGTTTATTCATTATGTTTTTGATTAGTGTTTCATTGTGTTTATTGTTTTCTATCATTAGTTTTTGATTGTGTGCCATATTACGTTTTGATTAGTGTTTCCTATTGTGTTTGATTGTGTTTGGTCATTCGTTTGATTGGGGTGTTTTTTATTGGTGTTCTTATTGAAATAATTTATGTTTTTGATTGTGTTTTAAATGTTTTTTTGTTTAGGGGTTTTTGATTTTTTTTTAATAAAAACCCCTTTTTGATTGTTTTTTTCATTGTGTTTTGTTTAGTTTAATAGTGCCTTGATTTTTTTCTTTCTTTGTGTTTTTGATTTGTTTCATTCCTTTTTTTGATTTTTTTTCTTTATAGTGTTTTTGTTTATTTTTTTCACAAAGTGTTCTTTGTTTAGTGTTTTTTTAATAGTGTTTTGTTTAGTGTTTCCTTATCAGTGTCTCTCTTTTGGGATTATTTTTTTCCCATTTTGTCCTTGATCAGTGCTCATCTATCCTTGATCAGTGTTCTTAATAGTGCCTTTTTTAGTGTCCATCTTTAGTGCCTTGATTAGTGCTCATCATCAGTGCCCCTTGATTAGTGTTTTCATCATCAATGTCGTGATCAGTGCCATCATCAATGCTAGAAGCCCTAACCTAGAAAAATTTTTCCTGAAGTGTATATTATTATGTCGCCAACTTATTTGTAAGATAGTGTGACCTTTTTTTCCGTTAATCATTTTAAATAAATGGGACACTTGTGAAGATTGCTGTTTATTCTGAAAAGTTTGTAAGCCAGGACTTTCAGTCCATTGTAGATAAGGGGGAGATGAGGAGTTAGAGGATGTCCTCAGTCTGGATTTGATGTGTCCAGTTAATCGTCTGATAAAAGTGTTCATTCATCAAACAGTCACTTTCCCAAACCATTTATTATAAAAAACGAAAAAATGTAATTGAGTGTATTACCTGAACCTGTTATTAACTGCTGATGCATCTTAGAGATTTATTAGTCAGTAAGTTTTTTACTTAAAAACTTGAATAGGAAACTGGGCAACTGGAGAATGATCTTTCTGATTGGCATCAAACTTTTTGGCTGTTATGTTTTGTCGAACGCAGTTCACTTTGTTATTAAGCTGCATTAGTCTCAGTTTGACAATTATATACGTGATAAATATTTAAAGCTTACTGGCAGGAGGCTCAGCTATGTTGAATAAGATCTTCTTATAATGAATTTGTGTGTCGAGGTGTTTGTTGGACCGTCCATTACTTTATGGTGTGGTAAGGACCTTCCAACCATTATAGGAAGGGTTAGTAATGGCACTTTTCCCAAACCCTTATATTCTTTGGGTTTTGGACTTTACATCCTTTTTATATTGTGTATGATGATACTGATTATGCGGCATCGTAAATGGTCAAATGGTTTTTTGTATTTGTTCAGGTTAATAGAGCGATCCAGTCTGTTGGAGTTTGGTGTTGAGAAATGTGTATTTGTGGTTTCAGGGGCCAGTCGCAGCTCTTGGCCCGGCTCCTCGTTGTCGCTACTAGGTCCACTCTTCCCTGCTTAAGTGCCTTGTCATACCTCTTCTTTAAAAATATGTATTGATCTACTCACAATCATTTCCGATTTTACTGTCGACTTCCCAGTGCTGCATAAATGCTTCCTAAAATCTGCATGAGACTGTTATTCATTGAGGAGAGAAATTTTAACAGATATAAAAACCCGTTTTACAATGGGCAACAGAGAACAATATAATGTTCAATTTCAACTACTTTCCCATGGAAAAAATGGAGAATAATAATTAGAATGAGTATATTACAACCTAATCACGCAGAGCGGAAAAGTAGTGAGTAGGACTTAAATGTTAAGTTAGTAGACCCGCCTTCAAGGATCACAACAGTGTCACTATCACATCTGTGAGGAAATGATATGAGGATAATGGGAAACCTTCAAGACCCGGATGCCAAGCCAATGATGATCCTTTTTTAAAAACTTGTTTCTAGGCTAGAATACTGTTGTACAACTAACAGTTCCATTCAAGGCAGGGGAAATCGCAGATCAAGAGAATGTACAGAGAACCTTAACTGCACATATAATTCGTCAAACAATTATCTGGGAAAGTTGGGGTCACTTGACCCGTACCCTGGAGTGCAGGCGAGAAATACATCATAATCTACGCCCTGAAAATCCTAGAGGGACTAGTCCTTAAATCCACTCATAGAAATTCCCTTATGAAAGCAAAAGACTGGGCAGTCGGTGCAACATACCCCAAGGAAAAGTAGGATGCCATTAGTACAAACAGACAGCACTGTTCAACAAGACTGTTCAACAGCCCCCCCACCTGACAAGGGGAATTCCCAAAGAACCCCTGGCTGCCTTCAAGTGTGAGCTGGACAGATACCTAAAGTCAGTATCTGATCAGCCAGGCTGTGTTTCATACATTAGACTACGTGCAGCCAGCAGTAACAGCCTGGCTGATCAGGGCCTGATCAACCGTAAAGCCTGGTCAAGAACTGGGTCGCGGGGTGTTGACCCAGGGTAAACTCCAGGTAAACTCCAAGTAGACATCCCTGTGATTCATGTTTTTAACTTCCAGTTGTTGTCCCTTGTTCCTGTGTCTCATCTCTGAAATATTTGCTCCTGCCATGGATCAATTCCTTCAGTATTTTATACGTCCTTATCAAGTCCTCCCTGTCCCACCTTCTCCAGTGTCATCGGTTAAGTTCCTAACCTCTATTCGTAGGACATACTCATTAGCTCCGGTACTAGTTTTGTTGCTAACTTTTGCACTCTCTCTCATTTCTTGACGTGCTTGACCATGTAGGTTCCATGCTGCTGCTGCTGCATGCTCCAATGGAGCCTGACGTACATGATGTCAGTGTAGCGAATGAATGACCTCTAACTTAGATGACGAAATGCTATTCTTAGGTTTCCAGGCGCCCATATACCGCAGCAGTTATTGGTGTACGCCTCAAGGAATGGGTTCGGGTGATGCTCACCCTAAGACCCTTTTCCTTGAGTCAGGTTTGTACTCTTTGATCCCCCAGCATGTAGTGTCCATCTGTAGTCTTTTGTCCTTCCCCAAGCTTTATGACTTTCCACTTGGTGGGGATAAACTCCAGGACCCACCCTTCAGACCAGGATTGCAACATATCCAGATCCTTTGTAGTCTTACCTGGTCTCGTCGATTGAACTGCATCCGCTTCACGTCGTCTGCAAACATGGACACTCAGTCTATCCTTCTGTCATGACAATAACATAAACCAGAAACAGCCCGGCCTTAGTACTGACTTTGAAATCCTGATCGACACAGACACAAACTCTGACAAATCTTCATGTACCATAACTCGGCGTTTCTTTCCTATCAGGTATTTTATGATCCATTGCTGTGTTTTTCTTGCTATATCTGCCTGCTTCTATAGCTCTTGCACAAATGTTTTGTGCAGAACTGTGTTGAAGCTTTCTTATATTCCTAGAAGATGCGGACTACCCATTCTCTCTCTGTCTTGTGTTACTTCAGGTTACCTTGTTCTAGAACTCCACAAGGTTTGACACAGAATTTCCCATCCACAGTGCTTTTATTGTGAGTCTAGGTTCTCTAACACTCTTCCATGTCAGTGTCAGGGGAACGAGGGAACGCCTTCCACCTGATCAAAATACAATGAAAAATAAATATATAAGTAAATACGACTCGAGGAATAACAAAGAATTTGCTTGTTAAGGCTTTAACTTAATTTTTTTTTTTATTAACACATCGGCTGTTTCCACTCAAGGCAGGGTGGCCTGACAAAGAAAAAACTTTCATCATCACTCACTCCATCACTGTCTTGCCAGAGGTGTGCTTACACTACAGCTACAAAACTGCAACATTAATACCCCTCCTTCAGAGTGCTGGCACTGTACTTCCCATCTCCAGGAATCAAGTCCGGCCTGCGGTTTTCTGAATCCTTCATAAATGTTACCTTGCTTACACTCCAACAGCACGTCAAGCCCTAAAATCATTTGTCTCCATCTGCTCCTATCTAACACGCTCACCCACGCTTGCTGAAAGTCCAAGCCCTCACACACAAAACCTTTACCCTCCCCCTCCAACCTTTTCTAGGCCGACTCACCTCGCCTTCTCTCCACTACAGATTTATACACACTGAAGACATTCTATTTTGTTCCATCTCTCTACATGTCCAAACCATCTCACAACTCCTCTCAGCCTCTGGATAATAGTTTTGGTAATCCAGCACCTCCTCCTAATCTCCAAACTACAGATTCTCTGCATTATATTCACACCACACATTGCCCCCAGACATGACATCTCCACTACCTCCAGCCTTCTCCTTGTTGCAACATTCACAGCCCATGTCTCACACCATACAAGAGTGTTGGTATAACTATACTCTCATACATTCCCCTTGCTTTCTATGGATAAAGTTATCTGTCTCCACAAGCCTTAGTGCATCACTCACATTTTCCTCAGTTAATTCTATGATTCACCTCATCCTTCAGACCCATCTGCTGACATGTTGACTCCAAATATCTGAACACATTCACCTCCTCCATACTCTTCCTCAAATCTGATATCCAATCTTCCGTTATCTAATTTTTGTTATCCTCATCACCTTACTCTTTCTATATTCACTTTTAATTTCCATCTTATACCCTAACAAACTCATCCACCAACCTTACTCTTAATTCTTTCATTAATAACTCTACCATAAACTTTACCAGTATACTCAACAGACTTATTCCCTATACTTTACACTCTTTTTGTCCCCTTTGCCTTTTATACAAAAGGAACTATGCATGTTCTGCCAGTCCCTAGGTACCTTACCCTCTTCCATACATTTGTTAAATAAAAACACTAACCAATCTAAACTATATTTTCCTCGCCTTTAATATTTTATTTTATCATCAATCGCAGCTGCTTTTACTCTTTCATTCTACTCACTGCCTCACGAATTTCCCCACACTCACAACTGGTTCTTCCTCACTCCTATAAGATGTTATTCCTTGCCCTATACACGAAATCACAGCTTCCTGTCTTCATCAACATTTAACAATTCCTCAAAATATTCCTCCATCTTCCTATACCTCTAATTCTCCATTTAATTACTCTCTCGCCATTTTTAACTAACAAATCCATTCTTTCCTTAGGTTTTCTAACTTATTAATTCACTCCAAAACTTTTCTTATTTTCAACAAAAACATTTTGATAACATCTCACCCACCCTCTCATATGCTCTCTTTACATTGCTTCACCACTTCTTAATCTCTCTTTTTTCTCCATATTCTCCACCTCCCTTGCATCAATTCTACTTTGTAAAACCTCTCAAATGCTAACTTTTTCTCTCTTACTACTCTCTTTACATCATCATTCCACCAATCGCTCTCCTTCCCTCCCGCACCCACTTTCCTATAACCACAAACTTCTGCTGAACTCTCTAACACTATATTCTTAAACTTACCTCATACCTCTTCTACCCCATTGCCTGTATTCTCACTAGCCCATCTGTCCTCCAACAGTTGTTTACATCTTACCCTAACTGCCTCCTCCTTCAGTTTATAAATCTTCACTACTCTCTTACTTGCTGTTTCCATTCTCCTTGTATCCCATCTACCTTTTACTCTCGCTATAGTTACAACTAAAAAGTGATTTGATATATCTGTGGCTCCTCTATAAACATGTACATTCTGAAGTCTACCCAACAGTCTTTTATCTACCAATACATAGTCCAACAAACTACTGTCATTACGCCCTACATCATATCTTGTATACTTATTTATCCTCTTTTTCTTAACATATGTGTTACCTATAACTAAACCCCTTTCTGTACAAAGTTCAATCAAATGCTCACCATTATCATTTACACCTGGCACCCCAAACTTACCTACCACACCCTCTCTTAACGCTTCTCCTACTTTAGCATTTAGGTCCCCTACTACAATTACTCTCTCACTTGGTTCAAAAGTTCCTACACACTCGCTTAACATCTCCCAAAATCTCTCTCTCTCTTCTACACTCCTCTCTTCTCCAGGTGCATACACACTTATTATGACCTATTTTTCACATCCGACCCTTATTTTAATCCACATAATCCTTGAATTTATACATTTATGTTCCCTCTTCTCTCTCCATAACTGATCCTTCAACATTATTGCTACCCCTTCATTAGCTCTAACTCTCTCAGATACTCCTGACTTAATCCCATTTATTTCTCCCCACTGAAACTCACCTACCCCCTTCAGCTTTGTTTCGCTTAGGGCCAGGACATCCAACTTCTTTTCATTCATAACATCAGTAATCATCTCTTTCTTATCAACCGCACTACATCCACGCACATTCAAACATCCAAATTTTATGAAGTTTTCCTTATCTTGTTTTTAGTAATTTATACAGGAGAAGGGGTTACTAGCCCATTGCTCCCGGCATTTAGTCGCCTCGTACGACACGCATAGCTTATGGAGGAAGAATTCTGTTCCACTCTCTCATGGAGATAAGCAGAAATAAACAAGAACAAGAACTAGGAAGAAAAATGGAAGAAAAACCCAGAGGGCTTAGTATATATATGATTGTACATGCATGTACTCACCTAATTGTGGTTGCAGGGGTCGAGACTCAGCTCCTGGCCCCGCCTCTTCGTTGTCTGCTACTGGGTCTCTGCTCTCCCTGCTCCATGAGCTTTATCATACCTTATCTTAAAACTATGTATGGTTCCTGCCTCCACTATATCTTTCTCTAGCCTATTCCACTTCCTGACTACTCTGTGGCTGAAGAAATGCTTCCTGACATCCCTTTGACTCATCTGAGTCTTCAGCTTCCAGTTGTGTCCCCTTGTTTCTGTGTTCCCTCTCTGAAACATCCTGTCACTATCTACCTTGTCAATTCCTTGCAGTATTTTGTATGTCGTTATCATGTCTCCTCTGACCCTTCTTTCCTCCAGTGTTGTTAGTTCTATTTCCCTCAATCTTTCTTCATAAGACAGACCCCTGAGTTGTGGAACTAACCTTGTCGCAAACCTTTGCACTTTCTCTAGTTTCTTTACGTGCTTGACCAGGTGTGGGTTCCAGACTGGTGCTGCATATTCTAGTATGGTCCTGACGTACCCGGTATACAGTGTCTTGAACGATTCCTTGTTAAGGTAACGGAACGCTAATCTTAGGTTTGCCAGTCGCCCATATGCTGCCGCAGTTATCTGGTTGATGTGTGCCTCCGGAGACGTGCTTGGCGTTATACTCACTCCAAGGTCTTTCTCCTTTGCCGAGGTTTGTAGCCTTTGTCCGCCTAGCTTGTACTCTGTCAGCGGTCTTTTGCCCTTCTCCGATCCTCATGACTTTGCATTTGGAGGATTAATTCAAGAAGCCAATTGCTAGACCAGATGTCGAGCTTGTCCAGGTCTGTTTGCAACCCTGCCTGGTCCTCTTCCGATGTGATTCTCCTCATTATTTTAACATCATCCGCGAATAGAGACACTTCTGAGTCTATCACGTCCGTCATGTCATTTACATATACCAGGAATAACACTGGTCCTAGGACTGACCCCTGCGGTACACCGCTCGTCACAGGCGCCCACTGTGATACCTCACAACGCACCATGACCCATTGTTGCCTCCCTTTGAGGTATTCCCTGATACATTCCAGTGCCCTTCCTGTTATACCTGCTTGTTCTTCCAACTTCTTTACTAATCTCATGTGGGGAACTGTATCGAAGGCCTTCCTGCAGTCCAGGAAAATGCAATCAACCCACCCTTCTCTCTCCTGCCTTACCTCTGTTACTTTATCATAGAACTCTAGGAGGTTTGTTACACAGGATTTGCCTTCCCGGAATCCATGCTGTCTGGTGTTTATTATCCTGTTCAGCTCAAGGTGCTCCACCATTCTTTTCCTGATGATTTTCTCCAGGACTTTGCACACTATACATGTAAGTGACACCGGTCTATAGTTTAGTGCCTCTTTTCTGTCTCCTTTTTTTAAAAATGGGGACTACGTTGGCCTTCTTCCATACCTCAGGTATCTGCCCAGTTTCAAGGGATGTGTTGAATATTATGGTAAGTGGCACACTCAGTACCTCAGCTCCTTCCCGAAGAACCCACGGGGAGATATTGTCCGGACCCATCGCCTTTGAGGTATTGAGGTCACTGAGTAACTGCTTCACTTCCTCCTCAGTTGTGTGTATGCCCTCTAGCACTTGTGTAGTGTTACCTAAGTGTAAGTAGAAGTAGCAAGACATACCTGCAACCTTGCGTGTTTATGAGACAGAAAAAGAGACCAGCAATCCTACCATCATGCAAAACAATTACAGTCTGGTGTTTCACACTCATTTGGCAGGACGGTAGTACCTCCCTGGGTGGTTGCTGTCTACATACCTACTACCAAAGGACGGTAGTACCTCCCTGGGTGGTTGCTGTCTACCAACCTACTACCACAGGACGGTAGTACCTCCCTGGGTGGTTGCTGTCTACCAACCTACTACCACAGGACGGTAGTACCTCCCTGGGTGGTTGCTGTCTACCAACCTACTACCACAGGACGGTAGTACCTCCCTGGGTGGTTGCTGTCTACCAACCTACTACCACAGGACGTAGTACCTCCCTGGTGGTTGCTGTCTACCAACCTACTACCACAGGACGGTAGTACCTCCCTGGGTGGTTGCTGTCTACCAACCTACTACCACAGGACGGTAGTACCTCCCTGGGTGGTTGCTGTCTACCAACCTACTACCACAGGACGGTAGTACCTCCGGGTGGTCTGCTACCAACCTACCAGGAGGGTAGTGCTCCTGGGTGGTTGGCTACCAACCTACTACCACAGGACGGTAGTACCTCCTGGGTGGTTGCTGTCTACCAACCTACTACCACAGGACGGTAGTACCTCCCTGGGTGGTTGCTGTCTCCAACCTACTACCACAGGACGGTAGTACCTCCCTGTGGTGTTGCTGTCTAACCTAACCTACTACCAACCACGGACGGTAGTACCTCCCTGGGTGGTTGCTGTCTACCAACCTACTACCACAGGACGGTAGTACCTCCCTGGGTGGTTGCTGTCTACCAACCTACTACCTACCTATGTAAGAGAGAAAAGTTAGCTTATAAGAGGTTTTTTACAAAGAGGTGATATAAGGAGGGAGGAGTATATGGAGAAATAAATATTAGGTTAAAATAGAGGTGAAGGAATGTAAAAGGAGAGCAAATGAAAGAGTGAGTGAGATGTTATCAACAAATTTTGTTGAGAATACGAAAAAAGTGTGTGAGCGTGTTAGATAGGAGCGAATGGAGACAAATGGTTTTTAGGAGTTGACGTGCTGTTGGAGTGTAGGCAAGATAACATTTATGAAGGGTTTCAGGAAAACCGGCAGGCCGGACTTGAGTCCTGGAGATGGGAAGTACTTTGCCGGCACTCTGAAGGAGGAGTGTTAATGTTGCAGTTTTGTAGCTGTAGTGTAAGCACGCCTCTGGCAAGAGGCGTGCTAATAAAAAAAATATAATAAAATACTCTCTTTACCTCATCATTCCACCAATCACTCTTCTTCTTCTTCTCTGCCTCATCCACTTTCCTGTAACCACAACCTTTCTGCTGAACACTTTAACACTGCATTCTTAAATCTGCCCCAAACCACATCAACTTGGTTGCCTATACTCTCAAAAGCCAATCTTTCTATCAGTAGTTATATCTTACCTTAACCCCCTCCTCCTTTAGTTTATCAACTTTAACTTCTCTCTCACTTGCTGATTCCATTCTCCTTGTATCACATGCACTTTTTACTCTCACTGTAGCAACAACTAAAATATGATCTGATATATCTGCGGCCTCTCTTTAAATATGCTCATCCTGAAGTCTACCCAGCAGACTTTTTTTTCTACCAATATTGGGCGTAATGACAGACTGTTGTCATTACGCTCTATATCATATCTGTTATACTTATTTATTCTTATTTTTCTTCTTAGAATATGTGTTACCAATTTCCAAACCCCTTTCTATACAAAGTTCAATCAAAGGACCCATTATCATTTACACCTGGCACCTCAGACTTACCTACCACACCCCCTATAACCGTTCCTCCCTCTTTAACACTCAGGTCCCCTACCATAATTACTCTCTCACTTGGTTCAAAACTCCCTAAACACTCAACATTTCCCAAAATCTCTCTCTCTCTCTCTCTCTCTCTCTCTCTCTCTCTCTCTCTCTCTCTCTCTGTTCTCTACACTCCTCTCTTCTCCAGGTGCATAAACACTTACTATAACCCACTTCTCGCATCCGACACTATTTTTATTCCACATAATTCTTGAATTTATACATTTATATTCCCTCTTCTTCTTCCATAACTGATCCTTCAACATTATTGCTACTCTTCCTTAGCTCTTACTCTCTCAGATACTCCAGAGTTAATCCCATTCATTTCTCCCCACTGTAACTCCCCTAACTCTCACAGTTTTGTATCATATAGAACTAGAACATCCAACATCATTTAATTCATAACACTGGCAATCATCTCTTTCTCATCATCTGCACTACATCCACGCACATTCAGACATCACACACAGCTTTATAGAGTTTTGTTTCTTATTTCTAATAGTTTATACGGGAGAAGGGGTTACTTGCCCCTTGCTCCCGGCATTTTAGTAGCCTTTAGTGACACGAACGGCTTATGGAGGAAATATTCTTTTCCACTTCTCCATAATGATGAAAGGAAATAGATTATAACTTGAACTATTAACAAAATGGAATAAAATTCAGATGGGTGTGTATACATATACATCTATACGCAGTGTGACCTATGTGTAAGTATAAGTAGCAAGACGTACCTGTCATCTTGCCTGTGTACGAGAATGAAAGAACAAACACAAATATTGTGTAAATCAATTACATATATTATGTGTTGTGAGCATGTGTAGATGTATGAATGTGCATACTTATGCATGCATGTATTATTAAACACCTGCATATACAAGAAGCAGTAGTAGTTATGGAAGTATTAGTAGTAGTAGTAGTAATAGTAGAAATGGTAATAGTAATAGTGGTAGTAATAGTAGTAGTAATAGTGAAAGTAGTAGTAGTAATAGTAGTAGTGGTAGTAGTAGTAGTAATGGTAGTAGTAGTGGTGGTGGTAGTAGTAATGGAAGTAGATGTAGTAATAATAATAGAAGTAGTAATAGTAATAGTAGCAGTAATAGTAGTTGTAATAGCAGTAGTTGTAGAAATAATAGTAATAATAGTAATAGTAATAGTAGTAGTAGTATGGGCCAGAAGTTATGCTGCAGTGTTCCTAACTTGTGTTCTTAATAAGAAAATGTTATCGGATTAGTAATCTTAATAAGAACATGGGATAAAAGGAGCACTGCAGTAGGCCTACTGTCCCAAGCATAGGCATGATAATACAAGAAAGCCAACCAGTGTGACTGTGGGACATAAGGCATTTATTACCACGATACCAGCCACAATAGTCAACTAATTCCCAGGTTACAGAAATTACTGATATTAAGAGACGTACCCGGAAGTTTCTCTATTTCTTACCGACTTTGATCTAAAATTTACTCATGTAATGGAGTACGTAATTACGGAACACAATTCACATATAATCGTTCGTAATTATTGCCCTCACATTTATTATAATTATTAGTGTTTACAACAGGTGTCAAGACG
>WNWK01044126.1:0-15219 GCA_009830355.1 Cherax destructor | reverse complement strand
TTCCTTTATAAAAAGGGGGGGGAAAAAGAGATTGAAAAATTTAAAGGGGGAATAATTTTATATAACGGGAAAAAGGCCATGCGTGTCAAAAGGGCGACTAAAACCCCGGGGAAAAGGGGGGAAACCCCTTCTCCTGTATATTTATAAATTTAAAAAGGGGAAAAACTTTTTTTTCCTTTTTTGGGCCCCCCCCATGGTGGGAAAAAACCCGCGTGTTAAAAAAGAACAGGTAAAGTGTAAGAAGGGTTTTGAAAGTTTCCAAACCAGAAATAAACGAGACAGAATGAAAATGTATAAATCTGTAGTGGGGGAAAGGCGGGGGGGGGTGGCCTGGGAAAAGTTGGACGGGGGGGGAAAAGGGGTTTTAGGGGGGGGGTTTGGGACTTCCCATGCATGTGGGCTTTTTGATAGGGTGAAGGGGGCAAAGGGTTTTTTAATACTTGCGTGCTGTTGGGTGAAAAAAGTAACATTTATAAGGGATTCGGGGCCGGGAACCCGGACTTGAGCCGGGAGATGGGAAGTACAGTGTCTGCCTCTGAAGGGGGTTTAATGTTGCAGTTTTATAACTGTAGTTAAACCCCCCTCTGGCAAGACAGTAAAGTGAATGATGATAAATTTTTTTTTTTCCACCTGCCTTGGGGGGAATCCCGATGTTTAAAAAAAATAAAAAATAATATATCTTCAATGAAACAATATATGAACAATTTAGAAAAAGGGGGGGGTTTTATTTTTTATGGATTTAAAAAAGGGATATGATAAAAGGGGTAGGGGGGAATGTGGGATGTTAAATGTATGGAATAGGATTTTAAAGGAAAAATTTTTAGGGGGAAAATGAGGCCAGGTTGGGGGGGTTTGGAGAGGGGGGAATTTCTTTCCCGGTAAAAGGGTCTTAGCAGGGGGTTTTAAATCACCATGGTTGTTTAATATATTTATAGATGGGGTTGTAAAAGGAAATGCTAGGGTGTTGGGGAGGGGTGGGGTTAAATTTGGAAACAAAACAAAAAGGGGGTTGACACAGTTCTTTTTTTATACTGTGTTTGGGGAAAACCAAAAAAAAGTTGCAAAAAGGGTTTGGATGATTTGGGAGGATGTGTAAAAGGGAAATGTTGAAAGTAAACTAGATAAATAGGATGAGGGTATAAAAAAATTTAAATAAAAAAAATTTGGATATCACATTGGAGAGAGGGAGTATGGAAGAAGTGAATGTTTTCAGATATTTGGGAGTTGACTTGTCAGCGGATGGGTTTATGAAGGATGAGGTTAACCATAGATTTGATGAAGGAAAAAAGGTGAGTGGTGCGTTGAGGTATCTGTGGAGACAAAAAACATTATCCATGGAGGCAAAGAAGGAAATGTACGAAAGTATAGTGGTACCAACACTCTTATATGGGTGTGAAGCTTGGGTTGCAAATGCTGCAGCAAGGAGGTGGCTGGAGGCAGTGGAGATGTCCTGTCTAATGGCAATGTGTGGTGTAAATATTATACAGAGAATTCGGGTGTGGAAATTAGGAGGAGGTGGGGAGTTACTGAAAGTATTAGTCAGAGGGCTGAAAAGGGTTGTTGAGGTGGTTTGGTCATTTAGAAGAATGGATCAAAGTAGAATGACTTAGAGAGCATATAAATCTGTAGGGAAAGGAAGGCAGAAGTAGGGTCATCCTCGAAAAGGTTGTAGGGAGGGTAAAGGGGGTTTTTGTGGGCGAGGCTTTTTTTTTTTTTTTTTTTTTTTTTTTTTTTTTCCCCCCCCCCCCCTTGAGTCCGAAATAGGAAGTACAGTGCCTGCACTTTAAAGGAGGGTTTGGGATATTGGCAGTTTTGGAGGGACTTCTAATCTGTCATATTTGAGCGCCTCTGCAAAGACAGTGATTATGTATGAGTGGGGTGAAAGTGTTGAATGATGATTAAAGTATTTTTTTTTTGGGATTTCTTTCTTTTTGGGTCACCCCTGCCTCGGTGGGAGACGGCCGACGTGGTAAAAAAAAATAATAAATTGAAAATTTCTTCTATATAAAGTTAAATTAGCACAGCTGATTTGTTATCAGTAATACCTGAGTGGACTGATGTCATCGAAGTCCATTCTATTGCGATCAGCTTTCATCATTTCTATAAACATGTTGAAAGAACCTCTTTCATTGTAGAATACTAACACATCTTCACCAGCACTAACCAGCTTTGAAAAAGAAAAGAAAAATCAAACACAATCTGTCAGTCCACTAGGAAACTTTTGGAGTCATAAAATTAATTTATCTTAATTGGTTTCTTTATGTTTGAATCAGTAGCAAAACTGCTAAATTCAGTGATAAATTCCAAGAATGAAAAAGCATTACAACATGAGTGCAAGCACACACATACACATTTTTTTTTTTAAGGACATACACATGTCCTTATTTAATTACATGCAGTGTAATGATTGTCAAATTTTCCCAAATGCTTGATCTTGGTAGGGGTCAAGCAGGTAGTATGGACTAGCTTAAAAGAAGGTTGCCAAGAATTCTTCCCTCTATTTTCATTTGTATACAAATCCTTAAAAATACTAAATATACTAGCCCTTCATACATATTATTCTGTGCAATATACATATGTAAGAGAATATTATTTGTAATTTGGGTATGCTTTATTCCTATAAGGCTGAATAGTTTTATAGACTGCAAGAAGGTGTTTGATGCTGTACTCCACAATAGGATGGGCAAATAACTTGAGATTCAGGTGGATACAGGGAAAGCATTCCAGTGGATCAACGAACACCTTAGGGAATGAAAGCAAAGAGTGATCATCAGGAAAGACGTCAGACTGGGGATGAGTAAGTAGCTGGGTTCTGCAAGGCTTGGTATTGGGACCAGTACTGTTTCTGATTTATGTGAATGACATTCCAGATGCAAATGATTTAGATATATTCCTGTTTGTTGATGATATAAAACTATTGAGAATAAAATCAGATGAAGACAAGGAAAGGCTCCAAAGGGATCTGAACAAATTGCCAGTGGTCAGATAGATAAATGGTTGCTTGAATTCAACCCTAGTAAATGTAAGATAATGAATTCAGATTAGGAAAGGAGCAAGAAGACCAGAAATGAGGTATAGACTAGAAGGGACAGAGGCTGTAAACTACTCAAAGAGAAAAACAAGGGTGAGCATAGTGCCCAGTAGAACACCAGAGGCCCACATCAGCCAATTAACCTCTGCAGCCAATGATTGTCTGGAAAATCTAAGAGTAACCTTCAGGAACTTCAACAGTCATTCAGGCTCTTTAAACAACATACATTAGGCCAGTCTTGGAGTATGTAGCACTAGTATGGAACCTGCATCTGAAAAGCATGTTAAGAAACAGTAGAAAGTTCTGAAGAGTGTGACAAGGCTTATTCCTGAGCAATGTCTTGGTGAGCAATTTCACCAAGACAGCCATCATGGCAAAGAGATATCAGGAATACCTGGTATTCAGATTGATGGCCAACTACTGCTGGACACTGGTGCAAAAGAGTCATACTTAACACAATAAAAAAAAATAACCCTAAAAACTGTGATGTCAATATGTTTGTATGACTATATGGAAAGTTCTGCTATTTTTGTTATGCATATATTTAATTTACCTTTAGAAAGATTAGTTTTGTCACTGCATGTACCACACTTAATATCTTTGCATAATACCTATGAACATATATCATGTGGTTCTTCAACGTTAAATAGCCAAAATATCGATCAGAAGATTTTAAAAAATCTTGATACACTAAGCAATCTCAGATTTGTTATCAAAGTTAGTTTTAAACAACAAATTTGATTTATGAGCTGGATAAAAATGTTAATTTTATTGGCTAGTGTTGTTTTAGTCTGTTCTTCTCGAGACAGCTATGAATCTGCTGTTATGTTAGGACATGCCAAACAAGTATATAATCAACCTTTCATAACAGTTCATTACTCACTTCCTGCATAACCATATCCTGACTTCGACGAAGGAACTGTCCCTCTGCTTTGACTATGGTTTGCAGGAACTTAAGATACTGAACATGCCGCCATGAGTCTCGATGCAGTGAATGAAGTGCTGTATGACCCGCTCTGATACTTCACCACACAACTGCGAGTTATCTTTGAACACGCACATACTGTCTTGCTTCAGCAGCTGCAGGACACAGAATGCATTAGTGAAGGCTTAGAACTAGAATATATACACAAACAATACTTTTCATTTAGTATATAAAGCATATACAGTGGTACCTCGAGTTACGATATTTTCGTTCGAGAATGCTGTTCAAGTTCCATTACCAAACAATTTATCCCCATAAGGAATAATGTAAAATAGACTAGTCCTTTTACACCCCCAAAAATATCCCTTTAAAAAAGCTTTTAAAAAAATAAACTTACATAAAAGGCGATTTTGGGGACCATCGTAACTCGAGGTACCACGGTACTAGAAAATACATTTTAGATATTCAAGTGAAAACAAGAGTACCTTAAAATGTGAAAGTTGTAACAATAATTATATGAAAGCTAATCCACTAGCATAAAAAAAATGTATTCAATATCAGCTCATAAAAGTTATATTTACTCAAAAAGATTTTGAACATTATTAAAAAATATGAATGAAACAATTACTCTTAAACAAATAAATTAGTTATGACTATCAAAGTCATCATTCAGATTAACTTAAATAATTCTGTTCTGCAAAGAGAAGCGGAAACTTCAAAATGCAACTGTTTATAAGAAACTAATAACATTGCATATTTATTCAGTGAGTTTAACAAAAACATTAATACAGTTCATTATTTACCCTGATTGAGGAAGAGATCAATACTCTTGTAGAGAAGAGCTTGATTTGGCCGATCACCAAGGCAAAAGTTTTGCAGAAACTGATGAGCTAGTTCAATCAACTCATTCATACGTTTATCTTCTTTTGTCATAGGAATCTGAGAAGAGTTAAAAGTCTAAGATAAAAACATTACAAAAAGACATCTGAAGAAGACTGAAGAATTAAGCAATGGAACAGTAATGAAAAACAAGAATTTGCTATGAATGGAAAAAGCATAGGAGATACAAGGAAAAAAAAAAGTTGACATGAGGGATAATTCTTAAACATACACCTGAAGATTGACTGGAAAAAAAAAAAAAAATATTTCATAAGGACAAAAGCAATTGAATGAATTTTAGTGAATTTGCTCTCTTTGTATCACTCTGTACTGGCAGGAGAGAGCTACAGAGTTTGTTTATATATATATATTCTTCTTCTTTCAACAAATCTGCCGTTTCCCACCAAGGCGGGTTGGCCCAAAGAGAAAAACAAAAGTTTCTCTTTTTAGCTTTAGTAATGTATACAGGAGAAGGTTACTAGCCCCTTGCTCCGCATTTTAGTCGACTCTTACGACACGCATGGCTTATGGGAAGAATTCTGTTCAACTTCCCCACGGAGATAAGAGGAAATAAGAACAAGAACTAGTAAGAAAATGAAGAAAACCCAGAGGGTGTGTATATATATTTGTACATGAATGTATAGTTGGGCTTAGTGTAAGTAGAAGTAAAAGAGCCTAAATCTTTCATGAGGACGAAAAAAAGACCCAACAATCCTACATCATTAAAAAAATACAGGCTTTCTTTTTCACTCATTTGCAGGACGGTGAGTGTAAAATGAAAGCCTGTATTTTTACATGATGGAGGATCGGGGTTTTTCTGTCTCAAAACATGCAAAATTTCAGGATGTCTTGTACTTCTTACACTTAGGGCCACTCACATTCATGTACGCTATCACCCTCTGGTTTTCTTCTATTTTTTAGTTTTGTTCTTATTTCTCTTCTCCTGGGGAGTGGAACAGATCTTCCCTGTAAATCGTGTCGAAATCGACAAATGCCCGGGGGCAGGGCAGTAACCCTTCTCCCCGATCATTACAAGTTAAAAGAGAAACTTGTTTTTCTTGCCACCCTGGTGGAAACGACAGTTTCTTTTAAAGAAGAAAAAACAGTTCAATGAATATTAACACAAAAATAGTGAAAAAATTATATATTTAAAAATGGAAAGAACCCTACAAGCATTAGTGATTCAAAGACTTAGAAGAGTATATGCAAAATATTGGAGTTACATGAAGCACTTGGTCAGCTCTTTCATGAGGATGATAAAATTAAGGGTTCATTATACAAATAATTTTTAACACCAAGTTTTTTCCCACCAAGGTTAGGGTTATGCAAAACTAAAACACATTCACCATTATTCATTCAGTATCTGCTTCCCAGGGGTGCACAGACATCATAAGTCATATGACTGTGAACATCAACACCCCCCCCACTCCTTAAAGAGTACAGGCATTACACTTCCCACCTCCGGGTTTTTAAAAATCCGGGGTTTTTGAAGGATGAGGGGGGAATCCAAAAATTGAGGGGGGAAAAGGGCAGTGGTGCACTTAGTCTGTGGAGACAAGTTTTTTGTCCATGGTTTTTAAAGGGGGAAATGTAAAATATAGTTATATCAACACTCTTATATGGGTCAATGTGGGTGAATATAATGCAGAGAATTGGGTTTGGAAATTGGGGGAGGTGGGGGATTACCAAACGATTGCCCAGAGAGCTGAGAGGGGTTGGGGTTTTGGACATGTAAAAGGAAGGGGGAACAGACAGAGAATTTGGGGAAGTGTATAAATCTGTAGGGGGGAAAAAAGGGGGGGAAAGGGCGCGGGAAAAAAGGTTGGGGGGGGGGGGAAAAAAGTTTTTTTGGGGGGGGGGTTTTTCCCCAAAAGCATGGGGGCGTTTTTAAAGGGGAGTAAAGGAAAAGGGGGTTTTTTTAATACTTGGGCTTTTGGGAGGGGGAAAAAAGTAACATTTATAAAGGGGGTTTGGGGGGAAACCGGGGGGCGGACTTGAGTCCTGGAGATGGGAAGCAGTGCCCTGCACTCGGGAAGGGGTTTAATGTTGCATTTTTATAACTGTAGTGTAAGCACCCTCTGGAGGCTTTGATGGGTGAATGATGATGAAAGTTTTTTTTTTGGGCCCCCCCCCCCTTTTGGGGGGGGAATCGCCGATGTGTTAATAAAAAAAAAAAAATCTTATATGGGTGTAAGCATGGGTGATAATTCCAAGGGGAAAAGGCTGGAGGGCAGTGGGATGTCATGTAAAAAGGTCAATGTGGGGGGGGAATATAATGCAGAGAATTGGAGTTTGGAAATTAGGAGGGGTGGGGGGTTCCAAAACTATTATCCAGAGGGCGGGGGAGGGGTTGTTGGGGGGTTTTGGACATGTAGAAATGGAACAAAACAGAATGCCCTCGAGGTAAAAATCTGTAGGGAGGGAAGGGGGGGGGGTGGCCTAGGAAAGGTTGGAGGGGGGGGGAAAAAAAAAGGTTTTTTTTGGGGGGGGTTTGGGTTTTCCAGAAAAGCATGGCGTATTTGATAGGAGTGAATGGAGACAAATGGTTTTTAAATTTTTTGGGCTTCTTTGGGTGTAAAAAAAAGTAACTTTTAAAAAAAGGGGGATTCAGAAACCCCGGAGGCGGGAGTCCGGGGAAATACAGGTCTGCACTCTGAAGGGGGGTGTTAATTTTCAGTTTTATAACTGTGAAAAAAACCCCCCCTCTGGCAAGCAGTGATGGAGTGAATGATGAAAGTTTTTTTTTTGGGCCCCCCCTGCCTTGGTGGGAATGGGCGATGTTTAAAAAAAAAAAAAAAAAATAAAACAATATCCCTAAATTTCCCCTTCAAATGTACTTGCTCACACCCCAAAAAAACCCCAGTCAAAAAAATTTTTTCCCCCAATCCTCTGAAAAAACACTTTAAAAAAGCCGGGGGGGTTTCCCCCCTAGCACTCAAAACCTCCATTAACTCTCTCTTCTACCACTTACTAGCAACCCCCACCCCTCCTTTCCTTCTGTCCCCCAATTTTATACCCCTTTTTTTAACCATTCTGCCTATAAATTTTTAAATGAAACCATCCCCCCAATCCCCCCCAGTCTTCTAAAATTTTCCTTTGAACCACATCATCTTCTGATTTTACCCCTCTGAATTCTCTGCAAAAAATTTACAACACAATTTCTCAAACATTTTTCCCACTGCCCTACCCCTCCCCTTTCCCCACAATGTTCAAAGTCCATCCTCACTCAAAATAAAAGTGTTGGGAAACACTTTTTAATAATAATAATAATAATAATATTTATTTAGACATGATACATAATTAAAAAAAATGGGTTTTACATCCAAAACCCCCCAATATGCTGTCTTTTGGGGATTTTTAAGAAAAATTTAAAAGTAGACTACATGGAAAAAAATGGTTGATAATTAACAAAAAAAAGGTATAATTGTGTATGTAAGTTGAAAAAATTTTTTAACATAAATTGAACTTTTAAAAATTTTTTTAATTTTGCAATGCAATTAATTGAATGAGATCAAACCATTTAAAACAATTTTTGCTTTTTAAAATTTTTTTTTATATGGTCATTATACAATTTAAAAAAGGGGGTACAAAAAAGTAAATTTAAATTTTTTTTCTAATTTATGAAACAGTTAGCTCAATATGCATTATTTATAACAGGGTTTTTTCATTTTTGATTAATCAATTTTTTTTTGGGAAAATTTTTATATCGTACCTAGGGTTTTGGGGGAGAAGGGGGTTTTTTTTTTTGTTTTAAATTTGGGGTTTAAAGGGAAGGGGTTTTTTTGGCAATCACACGTAATGGTTTCCCAAAATTTTGGGCCTTTTTTATCTTGATTTTTTTTCATATGTTGGGTGGACACGGGAACTTTTGGGGGGTGATCTGTGTCTAGTTTTGGGCATGTGTTCTTTAAAAAATTGGAAAGGGGGGAAGTTTAAGTGGTGGGGTTTAAAATTTTTTAAGTTTTCTATGTATGTAATAAGGGACAGAAAAAAATATGGAAAGTCTTTTATGGGGAAGTAACTTTATAGTTTTTTGAATATTGGGGGGAATATTTGTCTGGGTGTGAATTTGTTATCATTCTAACTGCTGTCTTTTGTTGTGTTATTAATGGTCTGAATGAGTTATTGATGTTGAATGCGCAGATTCCATGGGTGAGGTGGGGAAATTTTTGGGAAGGATATAGGGAAGGGAAAACGGGTTTGTAAAAAAGTCCCTTTTTTGGGGATATTTTCCCCAAAGGGGTTTTTTGGGGGTTTTTTGGGAAAAATTTTGTTGTATATGTTCGGTTTTTGGGGGCACCCCCCAAGATGGTTTCCCAAAAAATTTTTTCCCCCTTGGTAAAATTTTTGTGATGGGGGCCCCTTTTATCATTATGTTAAGTGGTACATTTGTGGCTTTTTTCCCCCCAAACTGAATGAAATGGTGTTATCAATTTTTTTAAGAGTAAGTTTTTAGTCATCACCCGGGGTAGATATTTTCTGCAATTCAGCTTTTACAGTGTTGGCAAGTATGTTGGGCGGGTGAGAATAACTTTTTTTAAAAAATTTCATCTGCAAATAGTATGGGTTTAAAGTAGTTGAGATGCTTTGGTGGGTGTTTTAAATGAAAAAGAAAGGGGGCCCAAGAATTTTTCCCCCTGTGGGACCCCTTTGAAATTTTTTTTTGCAGGTGGGAAGCTAGCTCCATTTGTGTAAAATATTGGTTTCTGTTGCAAATATGTTTTTAGGTGGGTTTGAGGATCCCCCCAATACCATAGGGGATAATTTTGGGGTGTAACAGATCATGGTCCTGAAAAAAAAAGCTTTACATAAATCAATGAAGATTCCCACGGGTTTCTTTTTCTCTGGGACGGTGTAAATTTTTTCCCAAACATGTGTATAAGGGCATCATTTGTATTTTTATTAGGCCGGGCCCAAATTGACGGGGGGTTAGTACGTTGGGGGAGGGGGGGTGGGGAATATAAGAACATAAGAAGGGGAGGAACACTGCAAAAGGGCCTACGGGCCCCCCGGGGCACCCCCTTATAAAAACCCCCCTTTTTACCAAAAATTTCTCCTGTCCCCCAGACACAAATAAAAACCCAGCCCCCACCCCTTATATTTCCCAAATTTTTTTTTAAAGCCCCCCCAACCCCCTAGCCTCATCCCCCAAAGGGGGAAAGGGGTTTTTCCCACGATCTACAACTCTGTTAAAAACCAGTACTTGCCTATGTCCTTTCTAAATCTAAATTTACCCAATTTAAACCGTTATTTCTGGCATTGAAATACCCCCCAGTATTTTATTAATATCTCCTTTGTTTACCCCATCATCAACACCCTGAAAAATACCCCCCCCTCATTCAAAGTCCCCAAAAAGGGGGGAAAATTTAATGCTCTAAGTCTATCTTCATAGGGGAAATTTTTTTACTGAAAATTTTTTTTTAAGTCATTCTTCTTTGTATGTCTATAAATTTAAATTTTTTAAAATTTTTTTGGGGAAAAAAGAAGTGGTAAGTTAATTTCAGCTGGAGTTATTCAGGTCTGTTTGATCTCCCCCCTTTATGTATGGGGGGAACCCTTGCTTTTTTATTTTTGAAGGGGGAAAAGGGAGGGTTTAAAAGGAAATTTTTTAAAAGTGTTGCAATAATTTGGGGAAAGAACGAAAGTTTTTTTTTTATATAAAAAAAGGTAAATTTTTTAGGTCTCCTGCCTTGTTTTTTTTTAAAAAGTTAATGGGTTGGTGGGGGTAGGAATAGGGGTTCGGATAGGTGAGTAGAAAAATTGTTGGTGGGGTTTGAACTTGGGGTTTTTTTTTTTCCAAACTTTTTTTTATGGGGGAAGAAATCTTTTTTTTTTTGCAGTTTCCCAAAAGGTGGGGTTAAAAGGGGGTTTATCTGGTTTTTTAGGTTGATTGTTCTGTTTTTGGGGGGTCTTTTTTGTTCCCAGGAATTTTAAAAATAGGGTTTTTCCCCCTCTTTTTTTTTTCACCTTTTAAGTTATGTAATCTGTTCTCATGGGAAATTTTTTAAAACCCTTTTTATCCCGGGGTCTTGGTTGAAAGGTAACGCTTTTTTTTTTCTCTTGTTATTTGACCCATTCTGTACTGCCCTTTTTATATAGGTGTTTTTTATTAATTTCCATGGGGGGAAAAAAGGGGGAATTTTTCCCCCCTAAACCTGCAAAGTGTGGGGTAAAAACCGGGGGAAAGGGGATTTAACCCCCCTTTTTCCCCCCCAAAAAAATTTCATTTTTAAATTTAAAAGGGGAAATTTTTTTTTTTTGGGGGCCCCCTTTTTTTCCCGGGGGGGGGCGGGCCCGGGGGGTTAAAAAAAAAAGAAGTTTTATATTAAAAATTTATTTGGGTGTTAGGAGGGGTTTAAATTTTTTCCCCGAAATTTTTTAGTTTTTAAAGGGGGAATTTTATCCAAAAAGGGTTTGGGGCTTTTTAAAAAAAATTTTTAATACATAAGTCAGTATCTGTACAGTTGTTTATTTCTGTTTTCCAGCCGGGGGTCATGCTGTTATGAAGTTTTTAGCTGTCTTTATGTAGTCTGGGGAAAGGAACTTTTTTAGTCTCTAGTGGCATTTTTCCCCCGGGTTGGTTTGAGAAAGGAGGGTAGTGGTCAGTGGTATTTTGTGATTATGCCCGATTTTAATGGGGATATGGTTTAGTCCCGATATTTTGGGGGAATAGAGGGGGGGGGGTCTCGGAGATTCTTGTGGGGTTTTTTTACTTTCGGGGGCAACAAGCAGTTGCTCATAGTGTTTGTAATTTGGTTCTTGTGGGTCCTGATCTTCTATGAGGGGGTTTTTTTAAATCTCCTTTAGGGTTAATGGTCTTTGTTCAATTTTTTGCATCCCCCAATCATACTTCCCAATTTTTTACTAAATTTTTAATATTTTACTGTGGGAATCTATAGATGTTTAAAAATGTGAGGAAAAATTTTTTTGGTACAGTGGTACCTTTGGGGGTTAAAAATTTTTTTTTAGAATGCTGTTCAAAATTACCAAAAAAATTTATCCCCATGGGGGAAAAATGTAAAAAAAACTGTCCCTTTTTTTCCCCCCAAAAAAAAACTTACAAAACATTTAAAAAAAAAACTTAATAAAAGGGGGATTTTGGGGACCATCGTAACCCGGGACCACTGTATTTAATTTAAAATTAGCTATTATATATTCTCCCTGTTCATCTCTTGTGCATTTTTGTTTTATAAAACAAAACTGGTCTGAGTATAACATGGGTGTGCCACCCCCCCTTTTTGGTCTGTCCTCAATTGTGTAAAGGGGTTGAACCGGGGAAAGGCATAGATATCTGTAGTATAAACATCCAGGTTTCAGTGGGGCAATGATGGGCATACTAGCCTTTTGAAATTTAATAATGCAGTAGGTCATCAAAATGTTTGTTTGAGATCTGACATTGTAATTAAAGATAGTTATTTTTTGTTGGTTTGAGTAGTGTTTTAGCCTGTTCTGCTGTGTAGTAATGACAGTTGTTGTTAGGTTCATGTAAATCATTTAATAAGAGGTTGATATCAGGATCAATGTTTGGAAACATAAGATTTAAATGTGATTCTATAATTAAACTTAAAAAAAGAACAATGTAATTTGACTTAAAAATAGGACAATGCAAAAGGAGTTCTTGGCACGTGAGTTAGTACGTTGGATATGTTTACAAAAAAGAATAAATGAGCTAAGGTAGTCAATTTACAGCTAAAAAAAATCTTTAAAAATATAGCACCTTTAGTTAGTTAATTAATTAGACTTAAGAACAATGAATAATGTTAAACTTAAAAATGATATCTGATAAAATGATTTTACTAGCTATTGGGTTTAACCCCCTTTTTTAACAAAAAAATCACAGAGATTTAGGAAAATCTTTACAATTTAATTGATTTTTCTATTTAACTAACTAATTGAACTGGTTGGAAAATTACTTTACTAATATTTTAAATTATTATGGGGCAAAAATGTGGGTTCAGTATTGCACTAGTTGTGATTTTAGGGAATTTTAAATTAAAAAAAAATATAAAGAAAATTTTAAAATAAATTATTATAGGAGAATAAAAATGCTGAAGTGTACAAAAAATAAAATATATTAATAATAAAAAAAGGCTTGTAAAAAAATTTTAGGCAGTTAAGGTGATCAATAAAATATAGAAATGAGATTGGGGAAATGGATAAGAGGTAAATACAATTTTTTGCAATTAAGGTGATCAAAAGTAAATATAAAAATTTTAAGCAAATAAGCTGGGTCAAAAAATATAGAAATGTGGGTTTTAAAAAAGGGCACAAAAAAACTTTTATGTATTTAAAAATATAAATAAAAATACATATTGGAAAAAAAGTAATCAAAGAATAGACAAATATTTAAATGAGGGAGAACAATGAATAATAAAACTTAAAAGTATGATATCTGATGGGTTAATTTTCTAGCTATTGGATTAAACACTTTTGAACAAAGTCACAAAAAATTTAGGATATATTTTTACAATGGAATTGATTTGCTATTTAACTGGCTAATTGAACTGGTTGGAAAATTACTATGACTAATATTATTTTATGGAACAAATATTTAGATTCAGTATTTATTTATTAAAGGCAATATAAAGAAAATGAAAGAAAACTATTATAGGAGAATAAAGTGCTAAAGTGTACAAAAGTAAAAATTATTAATAGTAAAAATGGCTGAACAAAATTTTAGGCGTTAAGGTGATCAATAATCTATAGAAATGAGGTTGGAGAAAAGGACAAAAGGTAAATGCAATTTTTAGAAATTTAAAGGGTGATCAAAAGTAAATATAAATGTTAGCAATTAAGCTGATCCAAAATATATAGGAATGGGGTTGAAAACTGGGCACAAGTAAAAACATGTATTTAAAAAAAAAAATAAAACTATATGGCAAAAATAGTAATAAAAGAGTAGACAAATACTTAAATGAGGTAGATGAGCAAAACATACACTATCGTAGGGGTTTGGTTTGGACATTGTGTTTAGACTGTCTCTGTAATCTAGTATATACACCCCTTTTTTTTTTTTTTTTTTTTTTTTAACTGGCCACCTCCACCAAGGTAGGGTGACCTGACAAAAAAATTCAATCACTCATTTAATCACTATCTTGCCAAAGTACTTATATCACAGTCCAGATGACCCTGCAAATGAAACACCCCCACCTCTCCTTCTGAGTACAGGCACTGTATTTCCCTCCAGGACTCAAGTCCAGCTAACCAGTTCCCTTCACCCCTTTCCCTAAATGTTATCTTTGCTCCACTCCAAGAGCATGTTAAATCATAAAAGCCACTTGCCTCCACTCACTCCTATTTAAAACTCTCACACATGCATGTTGATGTCCAACCCCTTTTTCTGCCTCCATATAAATATTTTGCTGTCCACAGATGCCTCAACACACCACCTACCTCTTTTCCTTATCTATTCAGTGGTTCACCTTGTGTTTCAAAGACCCATCTGCCAACATGTCTACTCCCACGTATCTAAATATGTTAAGATCTGTTATAATGCTCATCCATATAATATAATGTTGTGTATAAGAAAAGAAAAAGTACATCAGTAGTACATGGAAAGGCTTTCATAACCATATACCACGGGTGGGTTGAACCCCGGTCAGAAAGTCTCAAAACTCCAGAGTCGCCTAAGCCACTGGCCAGCAGCTTCAATAAGATTCATCCAACTAGGTATATTTCTACACCATAGAAAAAGGGTTACATAGCACCACTGTGTCCACAAATGCAAGTTTTACGACGAAACTAGCAGCATGGCGTGACAACTCTGCTCAAATCCCCTTCAAGCCGTCAACATGATTCCCCGAAATCGTAATGACAGATTGCAACAAACCACATACCACGGGTGGGGTTGAACCCCGGTCAGAGAGTCTCAAAACTCCAGACCCTCGCGTAAGCCACTGGGCCAGCTAGCTTTAATCGGTCTGAGTTTTGGGGACTCTCTGACCCCGGGTTTTCCACCCGTGGTATGTGGTTTGTTTACAAAGTGTTTACATTTGTAGTCATGTAAAGGCTTTGAAGGAACTGGAATTCGTCCGCCATGCCCACTGGAGATAAACTACTTGCATTGGGCACAGTGTGCCTATTCCCATGGTGTAGAAATATACCTGTTGGGTGAAACTTTTTGGCTTTTCTGGCCCGTGCTTGCACGTCGGAGAACTCTCTGGCGGGTTAACCCACCCGTGGGATTGGGTTTTTTTGCAATCATGTCATTACGATTTCGTGGTAAAGGCTTTCATCTTATTCACTATTCAATTTTGGATGCACTTTCAATAGCATTTGTAAAAAAATACCACCATATAGAGGAGCTTCAAAGAAAAGTTATTTTTCACCCTTCCTCCATCTCCCTCCCTCCAATCTGTATAATCCAAATTTTCACTGCCTAGAC
>WNWK01044125.1:0-15221 GCA_009830355.1 Cherax destructor | reverse complement strand
GGGCTCAGGGGGCCCCAAACACTAACTCATCTCAGCCCATTAATAACACAGCAAAGGCTGCAGTTAGAATGATAAAAAATTTCCCCACCCAGACAACATACTCCACCAATATTCAAGTTAAACTTACCCCCAAACAAGACATCCATACTTTTACTGTGCCATTACATAAAGAACACTAAACCAAATATTAACCCACAACTCAAACTTCTCCTTACCAACCTTAATAGGAAAATGACCAAACAAAAGGGACAGATCATCTTTGATTTTCCCGGGTCCATCTCACATTATAAAACTAATGCACTTTAAAAGGCCCAAAAATTTGGGAATTTATTATCGGATTCCCAAAGAAACCCATCGCCATAAATTTCAAAACCCCAAAACCCCCTCCCCACCCCAAAATACAAATTTAACATTACCTACAAAGTTAATAAACTTTTCCACGCCTCAAAATACCATTATTCACTGGTTACCCCCTAGCCCAAAAACCCTTACATAATTGCTAAAAGCAATAATTTTTCAAACTTAATCTAGTAAATGTTGAAACTTATATCTCATAAATGTATAAACCTGTTATAATGAATGCAACCTAATCTAACTTTGTTTCTATAGCATTACCAAATAAAATACAGTGGACCTCCAGAAATCGTACTGCTCCCAACTCAAACAATTATGTAAGTGTATTTTTGTAAGTGCTTTTGTAAGTGTATTTTTGGGGGTCTGAAATGGACTAATCTAATTTACATTTGTCATTATGGTAACAAATTCGTTCGGTAACGGCACTAGAACAGCATTCTGGAACGAATTATGTCCGATTTCCGGTGGTCCACTGTACTCCATTCTCTTGTACTCCTTGTAACTCATCTAATGACCATATAAACTGTTATTGCAATACAAATAATTGATTTGATTTGTTTGATCTGATTTAATAAATTGCATTACTACAAATAAGAAATTGATTATGTTGATCTATTATAAAACTGTAATGCTTCAAAGTTGTAAAACTATTATGCTTCAAAATTGCTATGTTAAAATTTCATTGCTTAAATACTCAATTATACTTATATTGTAAATTGTTTACTATAATTTTTACCATTTACAGTGGACCCTCGGTTAACGAATACCCCGGAAATCGTGCAATTATGTAAGTATAATTTTGTAAGTTCTTGTGGAAGTGTATTTTTGGGGGTCTGAAATAGACTAACCTACGTGAAATTTTTCCTTAAGGGAGTAAATTCGTTCAGTAATGGCACTTGAGCAGACTTCAGGAGTGAAGTTTTTACGAAACTCGGGGGTCCACTGTAGTCTATTATAGCATAATTAATTTCAAGTTACAAACAAACAAACAAACAAATTTTATTTCATTGCAGATTACATAGGTATCGGTAGTTACAATGTAAATTGAGTGCAAGGAGAGCCACTGACATGCCATGGCATTAGGGGAAGCTTATTCTAGTTCTTAAAAACTATGTACTTAATATTAGAGAAATTTATTGAGTTTACAGTCATCCCTTGGTTTTCGCTTGTCCCAGTTTTCGCCGATTTTGGTTTTTGCCGACTTTTTTCAGGGAAAATTTGTCTTAGTTTTCGCCGATTGTTTTAGTTTTCGCCGACCGTATGGGACCTGTCCACCAGTGCGCGCATACAAAGGCCGTAGGCCCGCCACACGCACATTGTCACGCAGTCTAGCATTGTTTACGCTTGAGTGAACATCACCCCAGGAGTTTATACAAAACATTTATTAACAATTCATTGTTTTTGGGCCTTGATTATTGTGTGTGACTACTAAATAAGTTACATGGGCCCAAAGAAAGCTCCTAAAGCCACTTCTTGGTAAAGAAAGTGAGAAACACTGTAGAAATGAAGAAATAATAGAAAAATATGATAGTGAAAGTGAGAAACACGATGGAGTTTAAGAGTGTAGCAGGCATGCAGGGAGTGTAGCATGTATGCAGGGAGTGTAACAGGTATGCAGGAGTGTAGCATGTATGCAGGAGTGTAACAGGTATGCAGGGAGTGTAGCATGTATGCAGGAGTGTAACAGGTATGCAGGGAGTGTAGCATGTATGCAGGGAGTGTAGCATGTATGCAGGGAGTGTAACAGGTATGCAGGAGTGTAGCATGTATGCAGGGAGTGTAACAGGTATGCAGGGAGTGTAGCATGTATGCAGGGAGTGTAACAGGTATGCAGGGAGTGTAGCATGTATGCAGGGAGTGTAACAGGTATGCAGGGAGTGTAGCATGTATGCAGGGAGTGTAACAGGTATGCAGGGAGTGTAGCATGTATGCAGGGAGTGTAACAGGTATGCAGGGAGTGTAGCATGTATGCAGGGAGTGTAACAGGTATGCAGGGAGTGTAGCATGTATGCAGGGAGTGTAACAGGTATGCAGGGAGTGTAGCATGTATGCAGGGAGTGTAACAGGTATGCAGGGAGTGTAGCATGTATGCAGGAGTGTAACAGGTATGCAGGGAGTGTAGCAGGTATGCAGGGAGTGTAGCATGTATGTAGGGAGTGTAGCATGTATGCAGGGAGTGTAGCTGGCAGGGAGGGAGTGTAGCAGGCAGGGAGGGAGTGTAGCAGGCAGGGAGGGAGTGTAGCAGGCAGGGAGGGAGTGTAGCAGGCATGCAGGGAAGTGACCCTGGATAAGGACTTGGTACCTAGAGTCCTTATGGAGGGGGATTCCCCTTCCAAAAATTAGGGTCTCTTCCCTCTCCCATCTTCCCTCTCTCCCATCCAGCAACATCAGTCTTCAATAAAGGTAAGTGCCACATTCAGTTCATTCATTTGTGCATGTAAATCTATCTTTAAGGCCCCCAAATTTTTTTTTTTCCAAACTTCTGGGTTTCTGAAACGGATTAATTGAATTTCCATTATTTCTTATGGGGAAAATAGTTTTGGTTTTCGCCGATTTTGGTTTTAGCCGATCCATCTGGAACGGATTAAAACCGAAAACCGAGGGATGACTGTATTCTAGTTAAAAATTATTTTCAAAATTACAATATGATGAAATTTTACTGTTTAAATTATTATATAATGATATTAGATATTAGATTGTTACAGGTGTTAAGATGCTTGAATGATAATATGGAATTGAGATTATCTTAAGGAAAATAACATTGAGCATTTTTGACATTAACTTATAATATGAGTAGGGGGTAACATAATAGTAACATATTATTAAAAATTGAGATTATCGTATAGGAAAATAATAATGAGCATTTTTCAAAGTAGTTTATAGTATGATCATTTAGTGTTGGGTGAGTAGGTGGTTTTTGAGTTGAGTCTTAAATTGATTTTCAGACAAGATTATCTTAATATTTACTGGTAATGAATTCCAGATTCTGGGGCCCTTTATGTGCATAGAATTTTTACATAGGTTGATATGAACACGGGGTATATCAAAAAGTGATCTGTGTCTTGTGTTGTGGTCATGGGTCCTATTAAAGTTGGTGAGGAGAGTTTTGAGCAGAGGGTTTATATTAGAGTGTAAAGTTTTATATATGTAGTAGGCACAAGAGTAAGTATGAATGTTCTTTACGGTGAGTAGTTTGAGACTTTTGAATATTGGTGGAGTATGCTGTCTAGAGTGGGAATTTGTTATCATTCTGACTGCGGCCTTTTGTTGTGTTATGAGTGGTCTAAGGTGATTTAACGTTGTTGATCCCCATGCACAGATTCCATAGGTGAGATACGGTAGATAAGTGAATGATATAGTGCAAGGAGAGCTGATTGAGGTACATAATAGCGTATCTTTGATAATATGCCTACTGTCTTCGAGATTTTCTTGGAAATTTGTTGTATGTGTGTTTGGAATTTAAGGCTACTGTCAAGGTGGATTCCTAGGAATTTTCCTCTGTGAGTCTTGGGATGGGTGTACCATTGAGTGTCATGTTAAGTGGAACATTTGTGGCTTTGCTTCCAAACTGTATGAAGTAGGTCTTGTCAGTATTGAGAGTAAGCTTGTTAGTCGTCATCCATGTTGATATTTTCTGTAATTCGGCATTAACAGTGTTGGCCAGTATAACTGGATTTGGGTGAGAGAAGACATATGTTGTGTCATCTGCAAATAAAATGGGTTTGAGTAGTTGTGATGCATTCGGTAGGTCATTTATGTAAATGAGGAATAGGAGTGGCCCCAGGACACTTCCTTGAGGGACTCCGACTGTAATTTGTTGTGTGGAAGAGTTCGCTCCATTTGTGTACACGTATTGGCTTCTGTTGGTGAGGTATGACTTTAGGTAGTTGAGTGGGTGCCCCTTATATCATAGTGTGCTAATTTTTGTGAGCAGTAAATCATGGTCGACTGTATGAAAAGCTTTGCGTAGATCAATGAAGATTCCCAGTGGGACTTCTTTTTCTCAAGTGCTGTATATATTAACTCCAACATGTGCGTAATAGCATCGTTTGTGCTCTTGTTTGTCCTGAATCCAAATTGACAGGGGTTGAGTACATTGTGTGAGACGAGGTAGGAATAGATTTGTCTATGAATTAATTTTTCGAAGATTTTAGAAAGCAATGGTAAATTAGAAATTGGTCTATAATTATTCAGGTCTGTTTGATCACCTCCTTTGTGGATCGGGGTGACCCTAGCTATTTTGAGAATTGATGGAAAGGTAGAGGCTTCAATGGATTTATTGAATAGTGTTGCTATAATTGGTGACAGTACCTGTGAAGCTTTTTGTACATAAAAGTTGGTAAGCTGTTTATGTCTCCTGCCTTGTTTTTAAGGGTGTTGATTATGAGCGAGACTTCAATTGGGTTGGTAGGAGTTAGGAATAGCGTATTAGGGTAGGTGTTTGTGGGGTAGTCTGTTGGACGGGTGTTTGAGCATGGGATTTTACTCGCTAGATTCTTTCCTATGGTGGAGAAGAAAACATTAAGTCTGTTTGCTGTCTCAGTAGGTGAGAGTAGGGGTTCATCTGCTCTTGATAATTTGATGGTGTTGTTTTTCGCTATCTTATTATTTCCTAGAATTGCAGATAGGGTCTTCCAGGTCTTTTTCATATCACCTTTATGTTCTGGAGTCTGTTCTCATAATACAATTTTTTTGATCTCATTATCAGGCTGGTAAGGATTGATGAGTAGCGTTTTGATTGTTCTCTGGTTATTAGACCCCTTCTGTATTGTTTTTCATATTGGTGCCTTTTGTTAATGGATTTAAGGATGCTGGGTGTTAGCCAGGGGTTGTTAAGTCTCTTAGCTGTGATCTGTTTAGTTTTTTTAGGGCAATGTTTGTTATAGAGGTGGTGGGTTTTGTTAAGGAAATTCTTGATGCATTCATTAGTATCTGTATATGTTTCTAACTCATTATGCCAGTCAATGTTAATCATAGCTGTTATAAAGTTATTTACAGCTGACTCATTATGTAGTCTGAAGGTAACTTTTGTAATATCTAGGGGCAATTTACCAAGATTAGTTATGAGAAAGGTCGGATAGTGGTCTGTGGTGTTGTCTGTGATGATGCCTGATTTTAGAGGGGCTATAGTATTAGTCCAGATGTGGTCTAGTAATGAGGTACTAGTCTCGAGATTCTTGTAGGTTTTGATATTGTTGGTAGTAACAAGCAGTTGCTCATAGTGTTTGTGAATTCTGTTACTTGTGGGTCCTGGTCATGTAGGAGATTTATATTGAAGTCTCCTGTGAGCAGCAAATGGTCTTTGTTCATGTGTGCATCAGTTATCAGGTTACCTAGTTTTTCACTAAAATGGTGAATGTTTGACTGTGGTAATCTGTAGATGTTTATCACTGTAGTACTGTGAGGGGTTTTTGCAGGTCTTTTGATTTAAATTTAGCTATAATATATTCTCCATGCTCATCCTTTATGCAAGAGTTATTGATACATTCAAGTTGATCTGAGTAATATATAGCTATTCCACCCCCTCGCTGATCTGTCCTACAATTGTGAATGGCTGTGTAACCTGGGATGGCATAGACATCTGTAGTATCAGGCTTCAGCCAGGTCTCAGTGAGTGTGATGATTGACATATTGGTCTGGAGGGATTGGAGTAGTGCTGTGAGGTCATCATAATGTTTGCTCAAAGATCTAACCTTGTAATTGAAGATAGTTATGTTATTGTTGGCTCTGAGTAATGTCTTTGCTTGATCTGCTGTGTAATAGTTGCAGTTGCTGTTGGAATCATGTAAGTCATTTAATAATAATAATAGGTTAATTTTAAGTTTGCCCATAATGCTCTGCATACAAGGGCTTTTGGCATGTACAGTCATCCCTCGGTTTTCGGTTTTAATCCGTTCCAGATGGATCGGCTAAAACCAAAATCGGCGAAAACCAAAACTATTTTCCCCATAAGAAATAATGGAAATTCAATTAATCCGTTTCAGAAACCCAGAAGTTTGGAAAAATTTTTTTTGGGGTGCCTTAAAGATAGATTTACATCCACAAATGAATGAACTGAATGTGGCACTTACCTTTATTGAAGACTGATGTTGCTGGATGGGAGAGAGGGAAGATGGGAGAGGGAAGAGACCCTAATTTTTGGAAGGGAATCCCTCCATAAGGACTCTAGGTACCCATTCCTTATCCGGGGTCACTTCCCTGCATGCCTGCTACACTCCCTCCCTGCCTGCTACACTCCCTCCCTGCCTGCTACACTCCCTCCCTGCCTGCTACACTCCCTCCCTGCCTGCTACACTCCCTGCATACATGCTACACTCCCTACATACATGCTACACTCCCTGCATACCTGCTACACTCCCTGCATACCTGTTACACTCCCTGCATACATGCTACACTCCCTGCATACCTGATACACTCCCTGCATACATGCTACACTCCCTGCATACCTGTTACACTTCCTGCATGCATGCCCCTCCCTGCATACCTGTTACACTCCCTGCATACATGCTACACTCCCTGCATACCTGTTACACTCCCTGCATACATGCTACACTCCCTGCATACATGCTACACTCCCTGCATACCTGCTACACTACCTGCATGCATGCTACACTCCCTGCATGCCTGCTACACTCCCTGCATTCATGCTACACTCCCTGCATGCCTGCTACACTCTTAAACTCCATCGTGTTTCTCACTTTCACTATCATATTTTTCTATTATTTTTTCATTTCTACAGTGTTCCTCACTTTCTTTACCAAAGAAGTGGCACTAGGAGCTTTCTTTGGGCCCATGGTAGCTTATTTAGTAGTCACACACAATAATCAAGGCCCAAAAACAATGAATTGTTAATAAATGTTTTGTATAAACTCCTGGGGTGATGTTCACTCAAGCGTAAACAATGCTAGACTGCGTGACAATGTGCGTGGGTGGCGGGCCTACGGCCTTTGTATGTGCGCGGCACTGGTGGACAGGTCCCATACGGTCGGCGAAAACTAAAACAATCGGCGAAAACTAAGACAAATTTTCCATGAAAAAAGTCGGCGAAAACCAAAATCGGCGAAAACTGGGACAAGCGAAAACCAAGGGATGACTGTACACCCTATTATTATAACTCCTTGTACAACTTTGTATCATGTCACAATAAACTATTAGTATTATTATTATTTTTATTACTTGTAATTTGTATTCATTCTCCCGTGTTTTAGCAAATTATATTTATCTTAATTTAACACATTTTGAATATTAATATGGCTTATTCCTAGTATGAATTCTCATGTGTTGGACTAGATTAGATTTTGTAGAAAAGTCTTTCAGACATTTTGTACACTGATATGGTTTCTCTCCAGTGTGAATTCTCATGTGTTGGACTTAGATTAGATAGTTTAGAAAAGTCTTTTAGACACTGTGAACACTGATGGGGTTTCTCACCAGTGTGACCCCTCATGTGGCTCACTAAACTAGATTTTTGAGAAAAGTCTTGTAGACACTGTGAGCAGTGATATGGTTTTTCACCAGTATGAGTTCTCATGTGACTCACTAAGCTTGATTTTCTAGAGAAGTGTTTTAGACATTGTGAACAGTGATAGGGTTTCTCACCAGTGTGACTCCTCATGTGACTTGCTAATGTAGATTTGTCTGAGAAGTTTTTTAGACATGTTGAACACTTGTACAGTTTTTCACCAGTATGAGTCCTCGTGTGTCTAACTAGATTGTATTTCAGTGCAAATTTTTTTAGACATTCTGAGCACTGATATGGCTTCTGCCCAGCATGGCTTTTTATGTGTAGTATTAAGTACGATTTCCTGGAAAATTCTTTCAGACATTCTGAGCACTTGTATGGCTTCTCTCCAGTATGAATTGTTAGATGTTTGATTAAGTGAGATTGTTGGGAAAATTTCTTCAAACATTCAGCACACTGGTATGGTTTTTCCCCCGTGTGAATCCTCATGTGACTTACTAAGATAGATTTCCGAGAAAATTCTTTTAGACACTGTGGACAGTGGTATGGTTTTTCTCCAGTGTGAATCGTCATGTGTTTTACTAAACTAGATTTATAGGTGAAATCTTTATGACATATTGAACACCGGTGAGGTTTCTCCCCAGTGTGAATTTTCCAGTGTCCTAATAAGCTTGATTTATCTGAAAAATCTTTAAGACAAGCTGAACACTGATATGGCTTCTCCCCAGTGTGAATCCTCATGTGCTGTTCCAAATTAGACTTTGTTGAAAAGACTTTTAGACAATCTGAGCATTGATATTTCTCCCTGGTATGTGTCTTTGAGTGTTTCATTAATGATGACTTGTAAGTAAAGTCCTTTAAGCACACCGAGCAGTGGTAAGGTTTCTCCCCAGTGTGGATCCTCATGTGTGTTATCAGGGAAGGTTTGTAAGTAAAGTCTTTTAAACATGTTGAACACTGGTACGGTTTCTCCCCGGTGTGGATTCGCATGTGTTTCAGCAAATAGGATTTGTAGGAAAATTCTTTCCAACACAGTGAACACTGAAGAGCGTTGCTAACTCTCGTTGAGAACACGCACAGAGAGTCCTGCGAAGGATGTGTCAGAGGCTCTAAATCTTGGTACAGTGTGTCGTCAGCGTGACCTTTAATTTGTGGTTCTTGAACACCTTTGTGCTCAAGTATTTCTGACATAGTGAACTAGTAGTATAGATACTACTAGTACCAGTCTCTAGTACCAGGATGACCTGCAGTAGAGGCACTACCAGTACCAGTCTCTAGTACCAGGATGACATGCAGTAGAGGCACTACCAGTACCAGTCTCTAGTACCAGGATGACCTGCAGTAGAGGCACTACTAGTACCAGTCTCTAGCACCAGGATGACCTGCAGTATAGGCACTACTAGTACCAGTCTCTAGTACCAGGATGACCTGCAGTATAGACACTACTAGTACCAGTCTCTAGTACCAGGATGACCTGCCAAAAAATTGACCAAATTATACTATTTTGTAATAATAATTATTATTATTATTATTACTACTACTACTGTTATAAATATTACACAGCTTGTTTATCTAATTACACTTGAGTTAGAGAAGCTTATATTGAGAGAAACAATGGTATATATAATATAATATAATAGTGATGTATCGGATATTTACATCCGCATCTGCGGAACATCCGCAAAATTTCTTACATCCGTATCTGCATCCACATCCGTATTTCACAGCAAACAGATATCCGTATATACATCCGCATCCGAAATCAGCGGAACATCCGCACAATTTCTTACATCCGCATCCGCGGAACATCCGCACAATTTCTTACATCCACATCCGCATTCGCATCCGTAAAATGAGTAAGTAAGACATCTGTATACACATCTGCATACCGGATATCTAAATTTTTCACATCCGATACATCCCTATAATATAATACTGTACGTATATAATATCTTTATTTACTACCAGTACATGATACAACTTATACAGACCATAGCTGACATCAATGACATACTACTATATAGAAAGCCGCTTATTATGCAGAGCATTTTGAGCAAATTAGGTCAGTTTTGTCCCAGGATGCGACCCACACCAGTCCACTAACACCCAGGTACCCATTTTACTGATGGGTGAACATGGACAACCAGTCTAAAGAAACACGTCCGATGTTTCTACCCTCGCCGGGAATCGAACCCAGACCTTTGCCATGTGAAGCAAGAGCTTTAGCCACCAGGCCATGTGGTCAATTTAAGGTTATATTAAGTTGCTAGGGTAACTTAAGTTTAATTTTTGTCTATGTAAGACAAACCACACCAGAGTTTTAAGTGCCAGCATATACAGTGGTACCCCGGTTTACGATGGTCCCCAAACTCACCCTTTTATGTAAGTTTATTTTTTTAAATGCTTTTGTAAGTGTAATTTTGGGGGTCTAAAAGGACTAGTCTATTTTACAACATTTCTTAAGGAGATAAATTCGTTTGGTAATGGCACTTGAACAGCATTCTGGAATGAAAAAATATCGTAAACCGGGGTACCACTGTATATAATAATTTTTATTTTTGTTCTGGCATAATGTTGCTAAAATTCAATGGAAGGCACCAAAAGTATTGCTCATAGGCCTAAAAAAAATTTCATTGTATTATCTGGGAAATATTGAATATTTCTAATAAAATAATGGGGAAGCTGTAAATCGGTATGGATCATATTGCACCCTGGAGGAAGGTTACTGGGGAGGTGATGAGGTTTCAAATCAATGGTAGGCACCAAAAAAAAAAAAAAAAGGAAAATTGTCCATAGGCCTATTTAAAAAAATTCTAGCATACAATCAGGGAAATATTGAATGTTTTTAATATATCAGTGGGTCATATAGCACCGTGGGGCAGGTTACTGGGCAGGCAATGAGGTTTTAAATAAAAAAAAAATGTCCATAGGCCTAAAAAAGTCATATAACCCGGGAAACATCGAATATTTCTGCTACATAACGGGCGAAGCACTAAACCTGTACTGGTGGTATAGCACACTTGGCGGGGAGGGAGGCAATGAGGAAACAAGCGAGCGCTAAACCCCTAGGGGTTATAACAATGCTGTACGCTCGAGGCAGCGCCGCCCTGAGACGACCCGCCATTATTATCCCCATTTCCCCCTTATTTATCACATCCCCGGGATAAATAATAATGTTGGCGGGTGGTCACTGACCTTGTTGATGTGTGTGGAGGTGGTAGTGACTCAAGAGCTTCAGATAACGACAATAAGGAAGGGAAAACTGGGTAGGACTTGGTGTTGTTGTTATTGTTGGATTATAGAGACACTAAGACGTGACACCGTACTGATGCAACTCAATAATAATAATAATAATCTTATCAATATAAACTTTATCTCTGATAATATTACAAAGTGGGGTTTACATATTTTACGGTATTTGTTCATTTTATGAAATAATTATTACAAGAAGGCCAATAATATGCCTAGGCCTTTCAGGCAGTCTTATACTAGATAGTACATGTATATGGTATACAGACCTAGCTGACATCAGTGACATACTACTATATAGAAAGTCCCTTGTTATGCTGAGCATTTCGGGCAGATTAGGTCAGTGTCCTAGGATGCGACTCACACCAGTCGACTAACACCCAGGTACCCATTTTACTGATGGGGAACATAGACAACAGGTGTAAAGAAACACGCCCAATGTTTCTGCCCTGGCTGGGAATCGAACCCAGAACCTCGCCGTGTGAAGCGAGAGCTTTAGCCACCAGACCACCAGAGCCCCTAGTGACCCCCCTAGTGACACAATGATTATACTGGTATGAAGGTTAGGTAATTGTACTGATTAACTAGGTTTACAAAATTGAGGTAGTTAAAAATACTTAAGAATTTAACAATTAGTTTATATATTAATGGAAATGGTGCCATGTTGGCATGATACAGTTTCTATATTGGAGTGCCTTAGGCAAACTTATGACTAGCTTAAGAATTATGAAGCAATAGTTGTATTAGAATTTTGGTTACAGTCATGTGCAAATTAAGGGAAATCACAGATATCAATAAGTGTATTTTGCTGTGGATATGTGCAAGATAAAGTAGTTTTCATGTGGTTAACTACCGGTTGGGTGCGTAAGTGATATAAGATGTTTTTTAACGGGGCTTTTGAAAATGGTGGTTGTGTCTGCAGTTCTAGAGTTTTCAGGCAGGGAGTTCCAGATTTTGACACGGGGAATGTCAAAGAGATGTTTGTGTCTGGTATTATGTCTATGGGTCCTGTCACAACTGTCAAGAAAGTGTTTTAGCTCAGGGTTAAAGTTTGAATTTATGGTTCTATAAATGTAGATTGCAGAGTAGTAAGTGTGGATGTTCTGAACAGTGAGTAAGTTTAGGTCTTTGAAGAGTGGGGGGTTGCCTAGCGTTGGATTGCGTGATAATTCTTACTGCGCCTTTTGTTGGGTTATTATTGGCTTTAGGTGGGTAATTGCTGTTGATCCACAAGCACAAATGGCATATGTGAGGTAGGGATAGATGAGTGAATAGTATAGTGTGAGTAGGGCTGATTGTGGTACATAGTAACATATCTTAGAGAGGATCCCCACAGTTTTGGACCTGACCTGTACTTAGCTCTGTGAAGACGTGTCTTGTGTGCTCTCTGTGAATCTGAACAAGATGGCCTCTCTTGAGCAACTCTACCAGCAGCTGAAGGAAGAACTGAGGGTAGCTAAGCTTGAGATACAGCGACTGACTGAGGAAAATAAGAGGATTCAAAGTAATCCTCCTGTTGAGAATCCTCAAGCCAAGAAAGGAACCTGGACAGTGGCTGGAATGCATGGGACAAAGTTAAGGATCAAGAGGACGGATGGAGAGGTAGAATCAACGAAGATCCAGGAGACTGTTGTGGAAACATCGAACCGATTCTCCGTGTTACCCGATGAATGTGAGTCGACTACTGGAAACATAACAATGAACGACACCAAGGAAGGAGGAACATTGTTCTTGTTGGGGATAGTCAGATTAGGTACATGGATAGAGCCTTCTGCTTGAAAGATAGAAGTAGGAGACAGAAGGTTTGCTTTCCTGGGGCTGAGATGGAGGATATTGTTAGCCGTCTGGACGACATCATGAGAGGTAATGGGAGCAATCCTATTATCTGTCTCAGTGCTGGAGGCAACGATGTTGGTAGATGTAGGAGAGAGGACCTGACTAGCAGGTATAGGTCAGAAATAGACATAATTAGGAAGAAGGGTGGGAACCCTGTCATATGTGGTATTTTGCCAAGGAGAGGAGTTGGAAATGAATGGTTGTCCAGGGCAATTGGTGTCAATTGCAGGCTAGACAAATACTGTAAGGAAAATGCAGTAACATTCATTGACAACTGGGACCTCTTCTATGGCAGAAATGACATGTATGCCAGGGATAAGGGTTCACTTATCTAGGTCTGGGATGGGGGCACTGGCAACTGCAGTGGAGGGAGCTGTTAGGGCTTTACACTAGTAAAAGTTAGTGGTATGGGTTTTTGGGTAAAAACAGTGAAGTCCAAGTGTAGTAATATTATGAGTTCTAGGGGAACTAGGAAAGCCAGGGGCACTAGGTGACAAGGAAAGTAATAGGTATAGTGGAAAAACAGAAATGAGCAGGAAGGGTAAAGAGAAAGGAGGGTTTTTAAATATATGTTATAGTAATTGTCGTAGTGCGAGAAATAAGATGGATGAATTGAGATAAGTTGCAAGTGCATGTATTATTGATGTTTTTGCATTAACTGAGATGTGGTTTAATATGAAAAATCGGGACATGCCTGCTGAATGTCACATTCAGGGTTTTAAATTGTTCCAAGTAGACAGAAGTATCAAGAAGGGGGGTGGGGTGGCACTCTATGTCCGTGATCATTTAAATTGTTGCATAAAAACGGGTATAAAGTCTGAAATAACACATACAGAGTCTGTCTGGATAGAATTTTCAGAGGGGTGTGAAAAATTTATTTTAGGCGTGATATACCGTCCTCCAAACTTAGATAGGGAACATGGGAGACTACTTTGGGAGGAAATTGTTAAGGCCACAAGGCACGATAACGTAGTAATTCTAGGGGACTCTAACTTTAGTCAAATTGATTGGAATTTCTTGACAGGTAATTTAGAATCTAGCGACTTTTTAGAAGTAGTTCAGGATTGTTTTTTGAAGCAGTTTGCGACAGAACCTACAAGGGAAAATAACCTACTTGACTTGGTTCTGGCAAACAAGGAAACCCTTGATAATAATTTAGAAATAACAGAGGAACTCAGCACAAGCGACCACAAGTCAATTACCTTTAGCATCGAATGGATGTATGATAGTAGGGATAATTCAGTAACGGGCCCAGATTTTCACTTAGCAGATTATAATGGGCTTAGAGAACACATGTCAACTGTGGACTGGGGTAACGAAGAGAGCTATCAATATGACAGCTTTCTTAACACTATACAGGCTGCCCAAAGAACATTTATCCCGTATAAAGAAATTAGATAATAATAATAATAATATAATATTTTTATTTCGTTGCAAGTTACAAGTATACATAGGTATTGGTAGTTACAATTATAAAACTGTAATGCAAGGAGAGCCACTGGCATGCCATGGCATTAGGGGCAGCTTAGTCTAAAGACTTATTCACTATGTACATAATACTAGATAAATTGATTGAGTTTATTCTAGTTATATATTATTTCAAATTACAATATGATTATACTATACTATTAAAAAGACAATACTAGAGAAATTGGTTGAGTTTATTCTAGTGGTATATTTTATATCAAATTACAATATGTTGATGCTATATTAGTAAAATAACAATACTAGAGAGGAGGAGGAGGAGGAGGTGTTGATTCACCTGGAAATCTCCCGGCCCGGGTCTTTACCAGATGGCGACCCGGCTCCGGCTCCCTGGCGTGGGAGTAGCAGAGACTGAAGTCTCCCATGGGAGGGGGTACCCCTCAGCGGTGAGACCAACTGGTCCCAGGCCTAGCCATATTCGCCCACAAGCACGAGGCAGGTAGGTAGATAGTTGCCAGGCCCCTCTGGTCTGCCACCTTCCCCGCCCCAAGGAGGCTGACGGGAAGGACAGGCTTGCGAGCCGCAGATGGTAGCAAGCTCCAGCCTTGGCACCTACCCTGCCCTAGAAGGGCTGGGCATGGTGAACGACCCGATACTAGAGAAATTTATTGAGTTTCTTCTAGTTATATATTTTATTTCAAATTAACAATATGATGATACTATACTATTAAAATGACAATATGGTGATATGAAATTGCAACAAGTGTTAAGGAGGATGACAATATAAAACTGAGATTATCTTAAGTAAAATAACATTGGGTTTGAAAGTTTGTTACAGTATGAGTATTTAGTATAGGGTGAGTAGGTGATTTTTGAGAAGAGTCTTGAATTGATT
>WNWK01044124.1:0-15221 GCA_009830355.1 Cherax destructor | reverse complement strand
CATGATAACGACATATAAAATACTTAAGATAAGCTGACAGAGACAAGTGATGTTCCAGAGAGGGGACACAGAAACAATGGGTCACAATTGGAAAAGTTGAAGACTCCTATGAGTCAAAGAGATGTTAGGGAAGTATTCTTCAGTTATAGAGTTGTCAGGAAGTGGAATAGCTCTGAGTGACGTAGTGGAGGCAGGAACCATACATAGTTTTAAGACGAGGTTTGATAAAGCTCATGGAGCAGGGAGAGAGAGGACTTAGTAGCAATCAGTGAAGAGGTGGGGCCAGGAGCTATGAATCGACCCCCGCAACCACAAATAGGTGAGAACACTATAGTGTTCATCGTGTAGTATTGATGATGACATCAACACTGTGTCACACTATAGTGTTCATCGTGTAGTATTGATGATGACATCAACTTGGCTGCCAACAACGAATTTCGTAACGTCTTCATTATGTCCTTTAGTTATTGATCTGCTTGCATTTTCAAGGTCTCATTTAAATATGTTTCATAGGCCTAAAAAAGTAGTCACAACATTTAAAGTCAATGGATATTCATATATTTGCATAATGATAATAATGAACTTTCTATATACGTCTCTTGTGATGTTCTGCAGGAAATAAACACCATTAAAATGAAGTTTAAACTGCATGTTGGTATTTCAAGTTGTGATATTTTTTTATATAAATTAAAGCTTATTTTAAGATAGCAATATAGAGTAGTCTTAAGTACGTCATTAAATGGTGAGCAACATCATCTTCGTTGATATGTTCTTCACTGTCATTGACAGTGAAATCTGGTTCAGATTGAGAATCATTAAGCATCTTTTAATTAAGTGAGACCTTTCAGAGGCTCCGACTTTCCTTCTTCCTCCAACTTTTTGTTATTTTGTTCTTAACTCAAAAAGGCTTCCTCCAATCGGCTTCAAAATTTCAACACTTGCAGATGGTCATTGTGGCCAGAAACTTGGATCACTTAGCATGTGCACATGCTCATGTGCACATGCTCATGTGCACATGCTCAGTGACCAAAGTTATTGATCTCATTCCCACCATCCTGGAATGACTTACGATATCTTAATAACCCGACTGTAAAAATATCATAGATCAGATTGGGCTAGAACCCTTGGCAGTTGAGCCCTAAAACTTACAAGCCATTGCGTTAACACACTGGCCTCCGGGTTTTTGATTCACTTGCCATGGATTCAAGCACCACCGGTTCCGTGATTTATCCTTGAATGCACCAAATGTGATAATTCTCACTTTATATGAAATTCAATGTCTTAAAAATCCACACGTCTCCTCTAGGATAACTACCAAAACCCTCAGCAGCTCAGCTTCAAACCTTCAAAAAAGTTTCCTCTTAATACGATGACAGAGGAGAGCGAAATTCAAGTATTTTGGTGCAGATTCGACCTTTTATGTATAAAAGAATGAATTTGTCTTGCGGCCACGACGGTACCTGTCAAGTTTCCTGAACTCAAGTTTACTTATCGGCTTCAAAATATTAATGATGATATTTTCTGTAAGAAGAATTACATCCCATAAGTTAATTCTGAGTAGGTGTAAATTTCATTTTTTTCTGAAATGGTTACAAAACTTGAAATAATTGGAATGTCTTTTTCTAATTGGGTTTAAACTCTAAATATTTTGGGGCTTAATTAAGAGTGAGTTTGGTACCCAGTTTGAGATGTGTAAATTTTAATTCCATAGTTTTATTAAATAATCTGTTTGCCATGTAATAAGTAGAGAAAGCTTCGTCTGATTGGTTTTAGACCCTAAACACTGATGAATTTTGTCAGTGTTTCTGTACTGGAGGTGATCAGTATGGATGTTAATTTGTATTTTAAAGGAATTTTATCAAATTCGATTTTCTGAAAAAATAGAAATGAAATATTTTGTTCTTATTTGATTGAAGATAATTTGAAATAGAATTAATATAAATAAGAAATATGAAAAAAAACTATAAAATGGTTTAGAAAACCGATAAATTGATAAATGATACAACTTTACAAAGATTCCCAAATGTTACACAATTGTCTCACTTATTAACTTTTAATATCAAAACGGTTTAATATTATTTTACATTATTGCATTAATTTGAATTGATACTGGTGAGGGGGCTCTTGATCCAAGGAACGGGACTTATTCTCACATACCTTGAATCTAATCTGAATGTATCACATTCCACAGGCACTGTATAACCCCTACTAGTTTTACGCTTTCCATTGGTAAAAATACAACAATTGTAAACATTATCAATTTTTAGTAATTGATTAATTTGTAATAGATGAAAAAAATTCTCGACTTTGGGCAATGTAGGTGCAAGTTGGTGGTTTACCTGCAATATCATGAGAATGCCTCTTCTGTTCGGCTTTAAACTTTTAGTGTTGGTGTGGGTTTCCTCAATGTAAGCTCTGCCTTGCTTTGAGCTTTCGAGAGTTTTAATATACCTTTTCTTTTCAGCCAAATTGCTTTCTGTGAAATAACTGAAAAACATTTTTTTCTGATCAGAAATAATTCAGATTGTTTGACTTTATTGGTTTATATTGGGTTCAATCTATAATAATGTTCATTAAATAAATATTAATTGCTTGCATACATAGTTACTTAAACCTCAAACGCTGGTAAATCTTGCTTAGTAAAAAGAATAGATTCATGTTCACCAGTGTTCGTCCCAATTTGCCATTTTTTTTTTTTTAGAAAAACTGACAAATTTGAAATACTGATTTTCAAGGCATAATTTCTGAGTCCCTCATCAAATTAGTTTCACTTTTAAAATATGATCACTTGCTAATTTAAATTTTGCCTGGTCTCAAAGTAAATATGCTGGTGTATTTTAGTATATTTATCTCTCTAAGGTAACAAGAGAGTTCCTCTTTAGATTGGTTTCAAAGCTGGTTATTTCTTAGTAGAATGTTTGATTTAGTTTAGGACTGTGTGTTCTCTTTTTCTTTCTTATTGAAAAAAAATGCATTTGAAACACCCTCACAAATTCTTCCACAAACGTTCGCAACTAATCTTCAGGATCTTCCAAAAGCACCGTGTCATAGGCAAAAAGAAATTGTGACAACTCCCACTTTGTATTAGATTCTTTATCTTAAAATCACACCTCTCTACCCCACACTCCAGCATTCACTTCTGTAACATCCCCTTCTTAAAATATATTAAACAACCATGGTGACAACACGCATCCCTAGACAAGTCCTATTTTTACTGGTAAATAATCTCTCTCTCTCCTTCATACCCCAACCCGAGCCTCTTTATCCACATAAATCTCTTAACTAGTTTCAGCAACCTACCACCCCCATACACTTGCAACATCTGCCTCATTGCATCCCTGTCTACCCTATCACTTGTCTTTCTGCCTCATTGCTTCCCCATCATATGTCTTTCCCCAAATCCATAAATACAACTGAAACTTCCCCACTCCTTATCTAAAAAACTGTTCCCCTTATGTTTCAATGTAAAAAACCCAGTCTACAAACCTCTAAAGCCCCCAAACCTCTTTTTTCGTTCATCTTATTTTTCGTCGTTCCCTTTTAAACTTTCAATTTTTTAACTTTTACTATTCACCTTATCAGGTATAATGTAGGGGTTTTTTCTCTATAATTCTTGCATTTTTCTGTCCCTTTCCCATTATACAAAGGGGAAATATGCACGCTCTCTGCCAGGGTCATACATTTATTAAATTAGGTTAACAACTTCGACACCATATCCTCACCTACTCTAGGTGTGTACTCACCAATTGAGAAACAGTTACCACCAATTCTACACTACACCAGTAGTACCTCAGTACACAATAGAAACATCAGGCAACTGTACGTTACCAGGGGACAACTTTCAACTGAGTCCCTGACATCATTTGTGACATTGTGGATGTTGGAAAACTGTTGGATTTGTGGAAAACATCAAGGCAACAACAACAATACCACCACCACGGAGTCTAACATGGATTCATTACTTCTGTGTTAAGATCATCACAGCTGTAAATATCTAGCTTTGGATCATATATATATTTTTTGTTTTCATTTTTCATTTTTCTTAAGATAGGATTATTATAATCATATTTACGTATTTATTTAAATTTCATTCTATTAAAATAGTGTTTATTTTTCTTGTTATTATTGTCTTTTTCTATTATTCTTTTCCTGAGAAGATTGGCGACAACCTTCACATTGGCTCTAATACCTTTACTCCACCTCAACGGTTCGAAGAGTAAAAAGGGAGAGTTTAGCTAGATGTGAAGGCAGAAACACTCATTCCATCATAATATAATAACCCCTACCAGCACACTGGAGCCTTATGGCTACCCACCTGGTATAGATACTCAAAAATCCGGGACAAAGGAATTAATGTACAATTGCTATGGATTTCGTCACACATTGGATTACTCCTTCATGATAATAAACTCAGAAGAATTTGTAATGATCTCAAAAACAAACAACAAAGAAAATTTGATATTTTAATTGAAAATAGTGATTGGACAAAGCACGCTAATAAATATTTTGTAATTAACTTATCAGATGAAATATTAGATAAAAATAGAACTGCTGCTCTTGGTTTCGGTTTAAGTTTTGCAACTTCAAAAAAACTTTATGTTGAAATTGCAAAAGCCTTTTGTAATTTAGAAAAATCCTCTGATTTATCCACTGATGAAATTAATATTAGTAAGGGGATGGTATATAGCTCAATGTTAAAACAAAATATTCCCAAATGCCCTCAAAGATTTTTTAAGTCTTATGATACACTTTTGAATAATAAAAAATTGCGCCTTACTAAAGCAGATAAAATAAATGCAATAGAAATTATGAAAGAAACTGATTACCAAGATAAAATGAATAACCTCCTAGATTTTGAAACCTATTCTAAACTTAGAATCCCTTAGAAATTGTTAACAGCAATTTTAATAAAACATCTATTGAAGGGCAAATATGAATTAATTAAAAAATTTACTTCCACTAATCCATCTTTACCTTATATGTATGGATTAATAAAAACACACAAACCTGGTAATCCTGTTAGACCAATTATTAGCTCCATAGGTTCAGTTTCTTATAAACTTTCTAAATGGCTTGTTGATATTTTGAGCCCAATTGTTAGAAAAATTTATAATTTTAATGTTAAAAATAACTTAGATTTATTTGATAAATTAAGCACCTTGACTGATTTAAATGATTTCAATATGGTTAGTTTTGATGTTACCTCCTTGTTTACAAAAGTTCCAGTTGATGATTTACTAAGTTTCTTATCTGAAGAATTGGTTAATTACGATTTACCATTGCCAGTTCCTACTATCATTAAACTTATTAAACTTTGTATTGTTGATGCAAAATTTGTATTTAATGATGAGTTTTACACTCAGAGGTTTGGTATGGCAATGGGAAATCCTCTTTCACTTGTTCTTAGTAATTTATATATGAAATTTTTCGAAACAAGATTGCTTAACACAATCCTTCCCAATAGAGCTAAGTCGTATAGATATGTTGATGATATTTTGTGCCTTATGCCTAAGAATGTAGACAAAAACCATTTCCTTGTTAAATTAAATAGCTTAGCTCATTCTATAAAGTTACACTGCGCTGTATAACCCTTGTGGTTTAGCGCTTCTTTTGATTATAATAATAATAATAATAAAATTTTACTGTTGAATTTGAAGTAAATAACTCATTGCCCTTCCTAGATGTTTTTATTATTAAGGGTAACATTGATTATAAATTTTAAATTTACAGAAAACCTACAAATAATTGTTCCTATGTACACTATTATTCTTCACATCAAGATAGAGTTAGTGTCGGTTTTCTCTTCAATGTTTTTGAGAGCTTTACGTATTTGTAGTCCAGAGTTCATAGATGAAGAAATCTCTAAAATTTATGAAATAGCTAATTGTAAGGGGTTCGGAGCAGTAGGAGGATTGAATACTGTATGTTTGGTTCAGTCATTTATAATTGTTTTGTTATTGTTGTTGTTGTTATGGAGCGGCCATGGAGAGTACATTGTTATTGTTACTCTGGGTTTTATTAACCTATAACCACTACAGTGGCGACGAGGATGGGATCATCAGAGCCAAGGATAGTGGGCCACTGTGGCCTGAAGTAGTGGGGATATTGCCAGCCGAGGACATTGCAGCAGAACGGTGATACAGCAGCAACAAGTGGCAGCATGGCAGCATCGCAAGGAAGGTTGGAACCTTTCGACCCACGTAAGATTTCTTTGGAGCTTTGGCTAAGCTTGTTGGAAGCCAATTTCGCTCACTTAGGAATTAAAGAGCAAGATAACAAGAGGAATTTCTTGCTAGTGTCCCTGGGATCAGAAACTTAGTGTTTTAGGTAATGTGTGTGCACCAGATTTACCACACACGAGCGGTTACGACGACTTAGTCGTGGCACTGAAAAGTTATTATGCAGTGAAACCAGCCTACCACCGCAGTTTGTTGGCTTTTCAGCAGAGGAAGAAACGACAGGGTGAGTCCTTGCATGAATTATATACAGATTTAAAAGTGTTGGCTGTGAACTGTAGCTTTGGGGGACAATTTGACCCCAGAGTGAGGGACCAGTTGTTTATGGCAGTGGTGGATGAAGTGTATTTTCCTCACCTAGTTGCAGAAAATTTGGATTTGCAAAGTGTGCAGTTTGCAAAACTATTTGACAAACTTTTGAACTTGGAACAGGCATTTGTTACAGATCAGAACTCTGCTCCTGCGGTACAAGTGATTAATGCTGTGAAATGTAAACCTTGTGGGTTCCAGCACAGTAGTAGTACTTGTAGGTTTAAAGACTTTTTCTGTAATAAGTGTCATAAGAAAGGCCACTTGAGAAGAGTGTGTAGTGAGAAATTTTCAAAAGTGTCTCCTAAGGCTGTATCAAAATCGAGTATTGAAAAAAACAGGACAGCAAGGACACAGCAGTCACCGAGATATCCTAGAACAAAGTCAATTAAGGTGCTGGATGGCGGTGATAGTTCGGCATATGAGGAAGTGATGAGCTTATATGCCTTAGAGGATTGTGTGTTTTCCATGAAGGCAGAGAAATATGGGTTTATCATTAACAATAAACAGGTACCCTTTGAGATTGACAGTGGGGCGTCCATCTCGACTTTATCCAAAGACTGGGTAGAGGCAGTAAAGGGGCACATTGAACCATGTTCTAAGAGGGTAACTGCATATGATAATGGGAAAATAAACCTTCTGGGACAGGTGGTTTTGCCGGTAAGATATAATAAATTAGAGGTGTCACAAGTGTTTTATGTAGTGAAATCCAATAATAGTAACTTGTGTGGGAAAGACCTCATGAAAAAGGTAGGGATTTACCTTGCTGGATTGGATGAATCTACCAAAATTAACAAACTAGACAGTACTGAAGAAATGTTAGATAATTTTAGGGTAGATTCTAGTAACCCTATCTCCAGCATCGTGGCACAAATTCATGTGAAAAGTGATGCTGTCCCTAAGTTTGTGAAAACAAGGCCAGTACCATTTTTTCACAAAGTGCAGAAAGGCATTATTGAGCCTATATCGCATAGTGAATGGTCTGTACCTATTGTGCCAGTACTGAAGGCTGACTGTAAGTCTATGAGAATTTGTGAGGATTTTAAATATGTAAATGAGCAAATTCATTGTGAAAGATATCCTTTACCCAGGATTGAGGAATTATTGTCTGTAGTAGGTAAAGGTAAAATATTTACAAAATTAGATTTAAAGGATGCTTATTTACAGATACCTGTAGATGAGAGGAGCCAACATCTGTTAGTAATTAATACCCACAGGGGCATTTTTAAATATAAGAGATTACCCTTTGGAATTTCCTCATCTCCTGGTATTTTCCAGAAATTTATTTCCCAATTGTTTGTTAAACTGGATGGGGTAGCATCCTATTTAGATGATATCATAATATGTGGTGCCACAGAAGCTGAGCATGATGTTAGACTCTGGCAGGTGTTGAGTATTTTACAGAAGCATAATGTAGTACTAAATAAGAATAAGTCAGTGTTGAAAACCAGATCTATTGAATATCTGGGGTATGAAATTTCAGGGGAAGGTATTAAACCTTCTTCTCGGAAGGTGGAGGCTCTTGTGAATTTACCTTCACCTACGTCTGTAGGGGAAGTTCAGTCCTTTGTGGGGATGGTGACATATTATTGTAAGTTTATTAAGAACTTTTCTTTAATTTTGGCACCACTGTATGATTTCTTAAAAAAGAGGGCTACATTTGAGTGGTCTACAGTGGAAGAGGAAGATGTTCAAAGGATTAAAAAACAATTAGTGTGTTCAGCTTTGTTGACTAATTTTACGTGATAACATCCATTAATAATTGAGGTTGATGCTTCTTCTGTGGGTGTTGGATGTGTGTTAATCCAGGTAGTAAATGGCCAGGAAAAACCTGTGTATTTTGCTAGTAAGAAACTTTCTCCAGCAGAACAGAATTATTCTCAACTTGATAAAGAAGGTCTAGCTTTGGTGTATGCTGTTAAGAAATTCAGATATTTTTTGCTAGGGAGAAAGTTTGTTGCTCGCACAGATCATAAACCACTGCTAGGGTTGTTTGGAAAAGGAAAACATATTCCAGTAAATGCAAATGCCAGAATTCAGCGTTGGGCTCTGTTATTAGCTCAGTATGATTATGAGTTGTCATTCAAGGCTGGCAAGGAAAATGTTATTGCAGATGCATTTAGTAGATTACCTATTGAAGATCACAGCTTAGAGTCAGGTACACCTTCAGAATATATAAGATTAGTCGAGTCCATCGATTTCCAACATTTATCATTTGACAAAATCAAAGAGGAAACTGGGATAGATGCTGTATTATCCCAAGTAGTAAATAATGTTAAATATGGTTGGGGTAAAAATAATGTATTTTTATCTGACTATAATTCAGTCAAATCAGATCTGACTGTTCATGATGATGTATTATTGTATAGGAACAGAGTGGTAGTGCCAGTAAAGTTGAGATGTAAGGTATTAGAGCATCTGCATATAGGTCATAATGGTATCAATGCTATGAAAGCAGAAGCTAGGCAGTGGGTCTGGTGGCCAAAGATGGACCAAGATATTGCAGAAGTGACAAAGAGTTGTCCCATTTGTTTTCAGAATTTTGAGCCAATTTCATCTCCTGTCCTATCTTGGCCCAGCACTGGGAAACCATGGTTTAGAGTGCATATATACTATGCAGGTCCAGTTGAGGGCAAATATTTTTTGATAATTGTGGATTCTTTTTCAAAATTCTTAGATGTGCAAGTGACTAGTTCTATGACATCCACAGTGACTACTGAGTTACTGAGGAAATTCTTTTGTAATTTTGGGTTACCAGACATAGTTGTGTCAGATAATGCTGCTTACTTTGTATCCCAAGAACTGGAAGCTTTTTTTAGTAAGAATAGTATTGAACATATTACTCCAGCCCCATACCATCCATCATCAAATGGTCTGGCAAAGAGAGCAGTACGGACATTGAAGGAAGGGTTACACAAGTTTACAAAAGGATCTCTCAATACCAGATTATGTAGGTTCTTATATAACCATAGGAAAACTGTTCATTCCTCCACTAATAAGACACCAGCAGAAATGATGTTTCATAGGACTTTCAAAGTCCCTGTATCGGCTGTCAAATGTCATGTTAAAGAGGACAATTCATTGTCTAATATGCATGCTGGTGACCTTCAAGGAGTGGTGAAGCATTTTAAGGTTGATGATGCTGTGTATGCAAGGAATTTTGGGAAAGGTAACCCTTGGGTAGAAGGAAAAATTGTGGAGGTATTAGGGGTTAGGAATTACAAAGTGTTAATTAGAGGGTTTGGTAACATGATATGGAAAAGGCATATAGATCAGCTCATGCCAAGGTTTAGGAGTGGAGAGCAACCACTGTTTCCAACAGTACCAGAAGCAGTAAGGAGTGGTTTAGAGGAACTGCCCACAACAGATAATAATGGTAATAAACCTAAAGAACAGGTTAGCATACAGGAAGAACCTCCTGGGAGGTTTGCTAAGGGAACCAGCCGGGTGAGAAAGAGGAGGCACCTCAGGACAGCGCAAACACTCCAGTTCTCCGGCGTTCCAGCAGAGTTGTCAAACCTCCAGATAGGTTGGATTTATAGTTGGATGATATAATGTAATTTAGGAAAGGAGGAATGTAAGGGGTTGGGAGCAGTAGGAGGATTGAATACTGTGTGTTTGGTTCAGTCATTTATAATTGTTTTGTTATTGTTGTTGTTGTTATGGAGCGGCCCTGGAGAGTACATTGTTATTGTTACTCTGGGTTTTATTAACCTATAACCACTACACTAATGATTTAAAATACCCAAGAAACGTAGTTGATAACTCTTTTTAAATAGCTAGAAATACTTTTTACAATCCAAAAAAGGGACAACCAACTCTATTCAACCAAAAATATGTTGGTTCTCCCTTACCATGAAAACTTGGTTGATATGCCTTCCTATTGAGATTAACACTGTACTTGGTATTAGATTGTTAAGAAATGAACCAGACACTGTCACAATGAATCTTACTAAATGTCTAGAAGTAAATACTCACAGATCTAAATGGATTGTGAAAACATGCAATTACATTAAGTTTTACAACCTGCATGAATTGTATCACTGTAGGCAACAAGAGCATTTCACCCCTCCATGGAAGATGTGTTCATTTAATATCACATACCTGCAAGTCCCTCCCAAGAAGCTCATTGCTAGTAATCCCTTCCTTAAATCACTTGTTAAAGCAACTGCTCAAGAAGAAATTTATCGCCTAGCTGGTAGTAATAAGTTATCTCAAGTTATATACACTGATGGATCTAAACAGGAGTCTTCTGGCAGGGCTGCATCTGCTCTGGTTGCCACCTCCTAGTTAAGAACAATAATAATTTTTTGAACTAGGCATAAGAATTAACAACTGGCGTCTACACTGCAAACTGAATTGTTTGCAATCCTTATGGCACTAAAGCTAACTTATGACACTGAGCTTGACTCTATCATTATTACTGATTCTATGTCATCATTGAAGGCTCTTGACTCCTATAATGACTCTAACAGCATGCTCATTGGAGAAGCCAGGTATAGATACTCAAAAATCCGGGACAAAGGAATTAAAGTACATTTGCTATGGATTCCGTCACACATTGGATTACTCCTTCATGATAAAGTTGATATGTTAGCCAAGAAGAGCACCCATAAGGAGAATGTAGAATATAACTTTGGTATATCTGTGTCTAGCATTAGGAATAATATTAGGAGAGAAATAAATAATGAAAATGATAGCTATAGGAATGCAGTTAGAAGCCTGAGTAGATCTATAACCCACTATGATAACATGAATGTAGATAAGTATGTTTATGGAGCAACTTGCAATGTGAACAGACTGACTGATGTTGTAGTGGCCAGGCTTCGGCTTGGCTACAAGTACTTCTGGCAGTTTGGGAGATACACAGATGATGATCAAACTAAATGCAAATTATGTGATCAGGCATATGGTCACTGTCTTGAACAAGGTGCTGAATTGTCCACTTATTGAGGAATATAGAGATATACAGTATAATAACCTATGTGACATGTCAAGATATCTTATTAGTGAAGGTAGGATACCACTTATTCTAAGCAAATTTCCTAAATTTGCTTGTAACAGATAAGTGAACTGTAGATATAAATCCAAATTAATTTCCATGAACGTGCCTATCTGTGCTCATGATAATGCGAGCACAGATGGGCATGTTTGTGGAGCAACTTGCAATGTGAACAGACTGACTGATGTTGTAGTGGCCAGGCTTAGGCTTGGCTACAGGTACTTCTGACAGTTTGGGAGACAGATGATGATCAAACTAAATGCAAATTATGTGATCAGGCATATGGTCACTGTCGTGAACACTATGTGCTTAATTGTGCACTTATTGAGGAATATAGAGATAGACAATATAATAACCTATGTGACATGTCAAGATATCTTATTCATGAAATAAGATACCTGCTTGTAACAGATAATTGAAATGTAGATATAAACCCAAATGTACAATTGTTAACCTCTTTGGGGCCTAGTGCCTAGGCCTTTTGTGTATCCATATGCTCTTGCGCTACCGTCCACAGGATGGATATGGGGTGCACAATAAACTAGCCACTTCGGTGGCAAAATCTAAATCTTTCTTAAGAATTTTAATATCAAAGTTGTATTTAAAAATCTGGATACAGTAAAAAGACTTTTGATAAAAAATTCCCCCCAAAATGCTGACGGATGTGTCTATAAGATTCCCTGGAAAACATGCGATAAAGTTTATTACGGTCAAACTGGTAAAAGTCTTGAACTAAGATTAAAACAATATAAATATAGCATTAGAACTGGACAAGATTCTAATGCTCTATTTATTCATGTGAGAGATTTTAACCATCCAATTGATTTTCAAAATGCTGAGAAAGTTGTATCAAGCAAGTCCATGGTTGAGAGGAATATAATAGAATCATGTTTCACAAAAAGTAGTTTTGAAAATATGAATATTTCTTTTGGTTTATATAAATTGGATTCATTTATAATTAATAAAATTTGGGAAGAATTTAATGATAAATTGGACTAATCTTAATTCTACCTGCCTCACCTAAACATATAGCTATAAGCTATGCTGATGACATCTTGATCCATACAACAGGGCATAAAAAGATGAGTACCGTTCTTAATGAAGTTCAAGCAATTTGTAATCGACTAGGCCTCGTATGTTACCCAAGAAGAGCACCCATAAGGAGAATGTAGAATATAACTTTGGTATATCTGTGTCCAGCATTAAGAATAATATTAGGAGATAAATAAATAATGAAAATGATAGTTATAGGAATGCAGTTAGAAGCCTGAGTAGATCTATAACCCACTATGATAACATGAACGTAGATAAGTATGTTTATGAAGCAGCTTGCAATGTGAACAGACTGACTGATGTTGTAGTGGCCAGGCTTCGGCTTGGCTACAAAGTACTTCTGGCAGTTTGGGAGATACACAGATGATCAAACTAAATGCAAATTATGTGATCAGGCATATGGTCACTGTCTTGAACAAGGTGCTGAATTGTCCACTTATTGAGGAATATAGAGATAGACAGTATAATAACCTATGTGACATGTCAAGATATCTTATTAGTGAAGGTAGGATACCACTTATACTAAGCAAATTTCCTAAATTTGCTTGTAACAGATAAGTGAACTGTAGATATAAATCCAAATTAATTTCCATGAACGTGCCTATCTGTGCTCATGATAATGCGAGAACAGATGGGCATGTTTGTGGAGCAACTTGCAATGTGAACAGACTGACTGATGTTGTAGTGGCCAGACTTAGGCTTGGCCACTACAGGTACTTCTGACAGTTTGGGAGACACAGATGATGATCAAACTAAAGGCAAATTATGTGATGAGGCATATGGTCACTGTCTTGAACACTATGTGCTTAATTGTGCACTTATTGAGGAATATAGAGATAGACAGTATAATAACCTATGTGACATGTCAAGATATCTTATTCATGAAATAAGATACCAATTGTACTAAGCAAATTTCCTAAATTTTCTTGTAACAGAATGCAAAATGGAACTCTGTGAACCATTAAGTAGCATTTTTAATTTATCTCTTCAAACAGGTGTAGTGCCTGATATGTGGAAGATGGCTAATGTAATTCCTATTTTTAAAGCAGGGGACAAGTCACTACCGTCAAATTACCGCCCAATAAGCCTGACCTCAATTGTAGGCAAATTACTAGAGTCAATTATAGCTGATATTATTAGAAGCCATTTAGATAACCATAATTTGATTAATAATACTCAGCATGGATTCACGATGGGCCGTTCCTGCCTATCTAATTTATTAACCTTCTTTAGTAAAGCTTTTGAGGCTGTTGATCACGATAAAGAATTCGATATTGTTTATTTAGATTTTAGTAAGGCTTTTGATAGAGTACCGCACCAGAGACTGTTAAAGAAAGTGGCAGCTCATGGCATTGGGAGAAAAGTGCTGTCATGGATCGAATCATGGCTCACCAATAGGAAGCAGAGAGTGTGCATAAATGGGGTTAAATCCGAGTTGGGATCTGTAACAAGTGGTGTTCCACAGGCATCAGTCTAATGCCCGTTCTTGTTTATAATATATATCAATGACCTTGATGAGGGAATTACTAGTGATATGAGCAAATTCGCCGATGACACGAAGATAGCCACCACGCAGAGACTCTCACAGAATAATGTGAAACTGGCACCCTCAGTGGTCAATAATGACTCTGTGGGACCAATAGGAGTATTAATAGGCAGCGACTATTATGCAGCCTTTGTGAAGGGTATGACGAAGAGATGCGGTGTCACTCTTCTCAACACTAGTGCAGGCCATGTAATTTATGGCAGGCTTCCTTGCAGTAATGAATGACTGGAGGAAGCCATAAATGCAGTCACTGTGTGTCTTACTCATGGAACGTAACCCCAGAGTAAATGTTCTTCTATAGAGAATGCTGTTGAGCCAGTCCACAAATTGTGGGAACTGGACAGTATTGGGATTAATGTAAATGAAGAAAGTCTAGATGATTCCTTCACTCAGGAACAATACCTGAAGGATGTTAAATTTGAGTCTGGACAATACTGGGTGCGACTCCCATAAAAGCTGAACCATCTGGAATTACCTACTAATTACCGAATGGCGTATGGACAATTAAAGGCCCAGCTCCACGAATTGAGTAAGACACCAGAATTGCTGACTGCTTATAATGGGATCATTAATGAACAGTTAATTAACCAGTTCATAGATCAGCTGGGCTGTTGTTCGTACGTTGGACTGCGTGCGGCCAGCAGTAACAGCCTGGTTGATCAGGCTCTGGTCCAACAGGAGGCCTGGTCACAGACCGGGCCGCGGGGGCGTTGACCCCTGGAATTCTCTCCAGGTAGACTCCAGGAGGTACCCCCTGAGCAAGCCAATATTCGTGGCCACTATTTACCTCATCACAGAGTGAAGAAGGATTCGAAAACCACTCCTTTGAGGATCGTGTTTAATTGTAGTACCAGGGGTAATAAAAATGTACCTAGTTTGAATGATTGTTTAATGACAGGTTTGTCGCTGACGGAGAAATTGGGAGATGTGTTGTTGAATTTCAGAATTAATAATTATGCCTTTACGGCAGACATAAGTAAAGCTTTCCTGAGAGTGGGATTGCAAGAAACGGATCGGGATTACACAAGATTTCTGTGGCCAGAGGATCCTAGCAATCCACTTAGTCCGCTATAAA
>WNWK01044123.1:0-15221 GCA_009830355.1 Cherax destructor | reverse complement strand
CCCGTGGCATTCAGTTGGAGGCATTTCTTGCTTCTCTTCCCTCCATGTTTTAAATACGGGTACTCCTACCCATTTTGATCCCCGAACTCATTCTTTCTCCTGCATCGATCTTTCCATCTGCTCTTCATCTACTGTCCTTGACTTCACCTGGTCTGTCCTCCCGGACTTACATGACAGCGATCATTTCCCAATCATCCTTAAGTCCCCTCTGTTTTCTCCACCTCCTCATTACCCACGCTGGCAATTTGACCGGGCGAAATAGGACCTTTACGCACATCTTACTGCCTTTCATGAGGTTCCTACCTCGTCCTCCATTGATGAGGTTTTATATCTCTTTTCGTCCTCCATCTTCACAGCGGCTTCACATTCTATTCCCCAAACCTCGGGCAAGCATCCTCAGAAGTGCGTGTCTTGGTGGTCTCCTGCTTGTGCTCGGGCAGTGCGTTTGAAACGCGCTGCGTGGGGCAGGTATCGGTATAACAGAACCACAGAGAGACTTTTTGATTTCAAGCAGAAGAGAGCTATTGCTCGCCGTGTCATACGTGATGCTAAACGCACTTGCTGGCGAGATTACGTTTCTACTGTCACTTCGGCTTCCTCGATGAGTGCAGTCTGGAAGAAAGTGCGGAAATTAAGTGGTAAATTCTCCCCCGACCCGGCTCCTGTTCTTCAGGTTGCTGGTGCCGATATAGCACACCCTCTTGCCGTTGCCACTGAAATTGGTAATCATCTCGTCCGCATTTCTCAGGGGCTCCATCTATGCCCCTCGTTCCTTTCTTCTAAGTCTGCCAGCGAGTTAAAGCCCTTAGATTTTTCTTCTCTTAGAGAAGAATCCTATAATGTGCCTTTTACCCTTCAGGAACTGGAGGCAACACTCTCTGCTTGCCGATCATCGGCAGCTGGGCCAGACGGCATACATATTCGTATGCTACAGCATTTACATCAGTCTGTTCTTACTGTCCTCTTACGACTCTTTAATCTCATATGGTCGCAAGGAGTTCTTCCCCAGCTGTGGAAGTCTGCTATTGTTCTCCCTTTTCGAAAACCAGGTGCTACGGGACGTGATTCCTCTCATTACCGTCCCATCGCTCTTACCAGTGCAGTTTGCAAGGTGATGGAACGTCTAGTTAATAGACGTTTGATGTGGTATTTAGAGACTCACAATAGTCTCTCCCCTAGTCAGTATGGCTTCCGTAAGGGCCGTTCTGCCATTGACCCCTTGCTGCGCTTGGATACGTATATTCGTAATGCCTTTGCGAATAACCATTCGGTTATCGCTATCTTTTTCGACCTTGAGAAGGCTTATGATACAACTTGGAGATATAATATCTTGGCCCAGGCCCACTCCTTAGGCCTCCGAGGCAACCTACCATTCATAAGAACATAAGAACATAAGAAAGGAGGAACACTGCAGCAGGCCTGTTGGCCCATACTAGGCAGGTCCTTCACAATCCGTCCCACTAACAGAATATTTGCTCAACCCAATTTTCAATGCTACCCAAGAAATAAGCTTTGACAATTCTACCCACTCATGCGCGAGTCCCACTCAAATCCAACCCCTCTCACTCATGAATTTATCCAACCTAAATTTGAAACCACCCAAGGTCCTAGCTTCAATAACCCTACTAGGCAGACTGTTCCACTCATCAACTACCCTATTTCCAAACCAATACTTTCCTATATCCTTTCTAAATCTAAGCTTATCTAACTTGAATCCATTATTGCGGGTTCTCTCTTGGAGAGATATCCTCAAGACCTTATTTATATCCCCTTTGTTAATACCCATTTTCCACTTGTATACCTCGATCATGTCTCCCCTCATTCTACGTCTTACAAGTGAATGTAATTTAAGGGTCTTCAATCTTTCTTCGTAAGGAAGATTTCTAATGCTATGTATTAATTTAGTCATTCTACGCTGAATGTTTTCTAACGAATTTATGTCCATTCTGTAATATGGAGACCAAAACTGAGCTGCGTAATCTAGGTGAGGCCTTACTAATGATGTATAAAGCTGTAATATAACCTCTGGACTTCTGTTGCTACCACTTCTTGATATAAATCCCAGTAATCTATTTGCCTTATTACGTACGCTTAGGCATTGCTGTCTTGGTTTAAGGTTGCTGCTTACCATAAGAACATAAGAACATAAGAACATAAGAATGGAGGAACACTGCAGAAGGCCTACTGGCCCAAGTCCTTCTCGCAATCTGTATGGCTAAGTTCTACGTTATTTAACTTATAAGTGCTTGGGTTATGGACACTCCCGAGCTTCAGAACCTTGCATTTATCTACATTGAATTGCATCTGCCACTTTTCTGACCACGAATTAAGTTTGTCTAAATCTTCCTGAAGTTCTATGACATCTATGTTTGAATCAATTATCCTACCTATCTTCGTGTCGTCGGCGAATTTGCTCATATCACTAGTAATTCCCTCATCAAGGTCATTGATATATATTATAAATAACAATGGGCCTAAGACTGATCCTTGTGGAACACCACTTGTTACAAGTCCCCATTCGGATTTAACCCCATTTATGCACACTCTCTGCTTCCTATTGGTGAGCCATGACTCGATCCATGACAGCACTTTTCCCCCAATGCCATGAGCTGCCACTTTCTTTAACAGTCTATGGTGCGGTACTCTATCAAAAGCCTTACTAAAGTCTAAATAAACAATATCGAATTCTTTATCGTGATCAACAGCCTCAAAAGCTTTAGTGAAGAAGGTTAATAGATTAGATAGGCAGGAACGGCCCCTCGTGAATCCATGCTGAGTATCATTAATCAAATTATGGTTATCTAGATGGCTTCTAATAATATCAGCTCTAATTGACTCTAGTAATTTGCCTACAATTGAGGTCAGGCTTATTGGGCGGTAATTTGACGGTAGTGACTTGTCCCCTGCTTTAAAAATAGGAATTACATTAGCCATCTTCCACATATCAGACACTACACCTGTTTGAAGAGATAAATTAAAAATGTTAGATATTGGTTCACAGAGTTATTTAACTTATAAGTGCTTGGGTTATGGACACTCCCGAGCTTCAGAACCTTGCATTTATCTACATTGAACTGCGTCTGCCACTTTTCTGACCACGAATTAAGTGTGTCTAAATCTTCCTGAAGCTCTATGACATCTATGTTTGAATCAATTATCCTACCTATCTTCGTGTCGTCGGCGAATTTGCTCATATCACTAGTAATTCCCTCGTCAAGGTCATTGATATATATTATAAATAACAACGGGCCTAAGACTGATTCCTGTGGAACACCACTTGTTACAAGTCCCCATTCGGATTTAACCCCATTTATGCACACTCTCTGCTTCCTATTGGTGAGCCATGACTCGATCCATGACAGCACTTTTTCCCCAATGCCATGAGCTGCCACTTTCTTTAACAGTCTCTGGTGCGGTACTCTATCAAAAGCCTTACTAAAGTCTAAATAAACAATATCGAATTCTTTATCGTGATCAACAGCCTCAAAAGCTTTACTGAAGAAGGTTAATAAATTAGATAGGCAGGAACGGAACCTCGTGAATCCATGCTGAGTATCATTAATCAAATTATGGTTATCTAGATGGCTTCTAATAATATCAGCTATAATTGACTCTAGTAATTTGCCTACAATTGAGGTCAGGCTTATTAGGCGGTAATTTGACGGTAGTGACTTGTCCCCTGCTTTAAAAATAGGAATTACATTAGCCATCTTCCACATGTCAGACACTACACCTGTTTGAAGAGATAAATTAAAAATGTTAGATAATGGTTCACAGAGTTCCATTTTGCATTCCTTAAGAACCCTTGCAAAAATCTCATCAGGACCCGGCGATTTATTTTGTTTCAGTCGGTCTAGTTGTTTCATAACCATATCCCTAGTGACTGTGATATTACATAATTTATCTTCTTCTGGGCCTCTGTAAAAATTAATTACTGGGATATTATTAGTGTCTTCCTGTGTGAAAACCGAGAGAAAATAATTATTAAAAATAGAGCACATATCATTCTCCTTGTCAGTAAGATGCACAGAGTTATTTTTAAGGGGACCTATCTTATCCCTAACTTTTGTTCTATAAACCTGGAAAAAACTTTTTGGGTTAGTTTTTGAATCCCTAGCAACTTTAATTTCATAGTCCCGTTTAGCTTTTCTTATCCCCTTTTTAACGTCCCTCTTAATGTCAGTATACTGATTTATAAGATGACCCTCACCTCTTTTTATGCGCCTATAAATTCCTTTCTTCTGCCCTAAAAGACACTTGAGCCTATTATTCATCCATTTTGGGTCATTTCTACTTGATCTAATTTCTTTATACAGGATAAATGTTCTTTGGGCAGCCTGTATAGTGTTAAGAAAACTGTCATACTGATAGCTCTCTTCGTCACCCCAGTGCACAGTTGATAAGTGTTCTCTAAGTCCATTATAATCTGCTAAGCGAAAATCTGGGACCGTTACTGAATTATCCCTACTATCATACATCCATTCAATGCTAAAGGTAATTGACTTGTGGTCGCTTGAGCCGAGTTCCTCTGTAATTTCTAAATTATTAACAAGAATTTCCTTGCTTGCCAGAACCAAGTCAAGTAGGTTATTTCCCCTTGTAGGTTCTGTCACAAACTGCTTCAAAAAGCAATCCTGAACTACTTCTAAAAAATCGTTAGATTCTAAATTCCTGTCAAGAAATTCCAATTAATCTGACTAAAGTTAAAGTCCCCTAGAATTACTACGTTATCGTGCCTTGTGGCCTTTTCAATTTCCTCCCAAAGTAGTCTCCCTTGTTCCCTATCTAAGTTTGGGGGACGATATATCACGCCTAAAATCAATTTTTCACACCCTTCTGAAAATTCTATCCAGACTCCTCTCACTCATGAATTTATCCAACCTAAATTTGAAACTACCCAAGGTCCTAGCTTCAATAACCCTACTAGGCAGACTGTTCCACTCATCAACTACCCTATTTCCAAACCAATACTTTCCTATATCCTTTCTAAATCTAAACTTATCCAACTTGAATCCATTATTGCGGGTTCTCTCTTGGAGAGATATCCTCAAGACCTTATTTATATCCCCTTTGTTAATGCCCATTTTCCACTTGTATACCTCGACAGCAACATCTTGGGATTTTGATACAAACGAATTCTTCAACACTTGTCCAACCTTTGGACGAAGACTTTCTTCGACTAGTGGATGGTACCACTATGACCCCGCCTCCTGCTTCACCTCACCTGTCTACAGTATATAAGCAACCTCCATTGCCCTATGTGTCACCGGGTCACCATTTGGAGAAGACCCCGGCCGGATGTACCGGCGAACATACAACAACAACAACCTATGTTGTACTTACTACGAGATTGATGGACTGAACACATCGACTCCAGGCCGAGGTACTGATTACCTCATACTCCTCCTCTTCTTACAACTTTCTACTTTGTATTGGACTGATAAAGCCACTGTGTGGCGTAACGTTTCCACAATAAAGATACCCAAGTGTTGCATATGTGTCTAATTCATCCTTTCTTATGTTCTTATACTTGTCCAATCTCTTTTTATGTTACCTAAGGTTGTAACTATCACCCTACTTTAAAGACTGTCACATGCAGCATTCTCCAACTGACCCAACATTCTCCACCTGACTAAATCCTATAAATACTCATGTATCTTGTATCCAGATAGATCTGTTTGTGACTCGATAAAGCCCACTGCGTGTTCGAAACGTTGTCAATAAAGGATCACATTATACTGCTTGTGTTTATTTTTCCAGTCCACAGATGATAAGTGTTATCTAAGTCCATTGTAATCTGCTAAGCGAAAATCTGGGACCGTTACTGAGTTATCCCTACTATAATACTTCCATTCAATGCTAAAGGTAATTGATTTGTGGTCGCTTGTGCCGAGTTCCTCTGTAATTTCTAAATTATTAACAAGGGTTTCCTTGTTTGCCAGAACTAAGCCACGCAGGTTATTTCCCCTTGTAGGTTCTGTCACAAACTGCTTCAAAAAACAATCCTGAACTACTTCTAAGAAGTCGTTAGATTCTAAATTCACAGTCAAGAAATTCCAATCAATTTGACTTAAGTTGAAGTCTCCTAGAATAACTACGTTATCGTACATTGTGGCCTTAACAATTTCCTCCCATAGTAGTCTCCCTTGGTCCCTATCTAAGTTTGAGGGACGGTATATCACACCTAAAATAAATTTTTCATGCCCCTCTGAAAATTCTATCCAGACAGACTCTGTATGTGTTATTTCAGACTTTATTCCCGTTTTTATGCAACAGTTCAAGCGATCACGGACATAGAGTGCCACCCCACCCCCCTTCCCGAAACGTCTGTCTACTTTGAACAATTTAAAACCCTGTATATGACATTCAGCAGACATGTCCCTATTTTTCATATTGAACCACGTCTCAGTTATGGCAAATATATCAATGTTACCTGCACTTGCAACTAATCTCAAATCGTCCATCTTATTCCTAGCACTACGACTATTTGTATAATACACTTTTAAAGACCCTCCTTTCTCTTTACCCTTCATGCTCCTTTCTGTTTTTCCACTATAACTATTACTGTCCTTGTTATTGTTAAGATTTTTTATATAAAAGTATTTTCCATTTCTAAATCCATACCTCTAACTAATCCTAGTTTAAAGTCCTAACAACACCCTCAACTGAGCTAGCAAGAAAATCCACACCTGCCCTGGATAAGTGAACCCCATCCCTGGCATACTTGTCATTTCGGCCATAGAAGTGGTCCCAGTTGCAAATGAATGGTACTGCATTATCCTTACAGTGTTTGTCCAGCCAGCAATTTATACCAATTGCTCTGGACAACCATTCATTTCCAACACCAATTCTTGGCAAAGTGCCACATATAACAGGGCGCTGTACCTTCTAACTAAATCCTCACTTCTACGCTTGCCTACATCATTGTCTCCAGCACTGAGGCAGATAATAGGATTGATCCCATTACCGTTCATGATGCTTACACTTGGAAAAATAAACACATAAGCAGCATAATGTGATCCTTTATTGACAACATTTCGCCCACTGCGTGGGCGAAACATTATACTGCTTATGTGTTTATTTTTCCATTGTGTCGGTATTTCATACCATTTATTTCCATGCTTACACTTCTTGGTTTAAGGTTGCTGCTTACCATCACCCCCAAGTCCTTTTCGCAATCTGTATGGCTAAGTTCTACGGTATTTAACTTATAAGTGCTTGGGTTATGGACACTCCCGAGCTTCAGAACCTTGCATTTATTTACAATGAACTGCATCTGCCACTTTTCTGACCACGAATTAAGTTTGTCTAAATCCTCCTGAAGTTCCATGACATCTACTTTTGAATCAATTATCCTACCTATCTTCGTGTCGTCCGCGAATTTGCTCATATCACTAGCAATTCCCTCGTCAAGGTCATTGATATATATTATAAACAACAACGGGCCTAAGACTGAGCCCTGTGGAACGCCACTTGTTACAGATCCCCACTCGGATTTAACCCCATTTAAGCACACTCTCTGCTTCCTATTGGTGAGCCATGACTCGATCCATGACAGCACTTTTTCCTCAATGCCATGAGCTGACACTTTCTTTAACAGTCTCTGATGTGGTACCTATCAAAAGCCTTACTAAAATCTAAATAAACAATATCGAATTCTTTATCATGATCAACAGCCTCGAAAGCTTTACTGAAAAAGGTTAATAAATTAGTTAGACATTAACGGCCCCTCGTGAATCCATGCTGAGTATCATTAATCAAATTATGCTTATCAAGATGCTGTGTCACCATGCTGTGTGACCTTGCTGTGTAACCTTACTGTGTGACCTTGCTATATTACCTGCATGCTGTATGACCTAGTATTCACCTCAAGTACATCTGAAATTGGTGAAATAGAATATGATGGACCTCTGGGTGTTAAAGACTATATACCGACGGATTTCTAACACTTTGAGAATGTAGTGGTTTAGTGAAGAGGAGGAGAGGGTTAGAAGAAAAGGTTTCAGGGATGAGAGTTGCTGACTGCAGTACGTTTGCAAAGACAACTGGAATAAAAGTTAAAGAGTGAGACGATAAATTGGCAGGAAAGTGGCTTGAATCAGGGTGCTCCTTCCTGCCCTCGTGCGTACTGCTCTTCTCTGTGTCAGGTGAGATTTCAAGTACTATCTCAGCTGTTGCCTCTCTGCTGGTCACAGCTGGTGTCGTGGTGATGACTCCTGACACAGCTGCTCACAGCTGGTGTTGTGTTGATGACTCCTGACACAGCTGGTGTTGTGGTGATAGTTCCTGTCCCAATCTAGGTGTACACCACTCTTTGTGTATATATGTTGTGTGTGTATGTGTGTGTGTGTACTCACCTATTTGTGGTTACAGGGGCGGAGTCAGCGCCTGGCCCCCGTCTCTTCCCTGTTAGTTACCATTTTGTCGTAGGCACATGTCGATTAGACACTAGGCCTGTTGTATATGTGTGTGTGTGTGTGTGTGTGTGTGTTAGGAAACACTTCGAAATGTTTCCGCCCCGCCGGGAATTGAATTGGCCTGCTGTTTGTAGTTTGTACAAACAACAGCCACCAAAACAGGCATGCACAATTGCACATCCTCGCTCCTTGTGATTAACACCGGCCGATGCTGAGCTTTGGCTCAAAAAGTAATATAAGGAGACCAAAGAAACACAGTCACTTATCTTTTAATAAAAATACGAAAGAACAAGATTAGTTAAAGTTCAGAGAATGATGGAATAGTTCTGTTTCATGGGTTTATAATACAACCTATAGTCATTCTGTATCCAATCTTTACTCATATTATGTTATACCTATACCCATTCTATAATCATCCTATACTCATCAAATAATCATTCAATAATCATCCTATACTTATCCTATACACATTCTATAATCATCGTATACTCATCCTATAATCATCTTATACTCATCCTATATACATTCTATAATCATCCAATACTCATCCAATAAGCATTCTATAATCATCCTATACTTAAAGCTGAGTGCCTCATCAACAAGTTGAAAATAAAGAGCAAGAAAATAATATCAAGGAAAGTCTATGCCACACGAGTCAATTGGAGATTGACCTCATGAGCCTTGATGCTTGACCTCATGAGCCTTGATGCTTGACCTCATGAGCCTTGATGCTTGACCTCATCAGCCTTGATGCTTGACTTCATCAGGCTTGATGCTGGAGTGTTCCTCACTCAAGGAATTACATTATTATTTTTATAATTATCATGGGGAGCGCTAAACCCATAGGGATTATACAGCACCTGTGGAGGGGGGAGGGAGTAAGAGGGATGGAACCCCTCTTGAGGGGACAAGGAATTACAACGACTGATCTCCTTAGATAAAACCCGATTACTTCTAATTCTCGGGGAACGTTCAGAAACCGAAGATGGGAATCAGGTAGGAAAATTGACGTAGTAAAATGATGATAAACTGAAAAAATAGAGTTGGTGTTATGATGATGATTCCTGACACAGCTGGTGTTGTCGTAATGACTCCTGACACAGCTGGTGTTGTGGTGATGGTTCCTGACACAGCTGGTGTTGTGGTGATGGCTCCTGACACAGCTGGTGTTGTGGTGATGGCTCCGGACACAGCTGGTGTTGTGGTGATGGCTCCTGACACAGCTGGTGTTGTGGTGATGACTCCTGACACAGCTGGTGTTGTGGTGATGGCTCCTGACACAGCTAGTTCCTGCTCTCTCTAATTTCGCATTGACGTCTCAGAGATCTTCATTTATTTCGTTTTCAGTAATTTCTAATTACTGAAAATTAACCAGAAGGAAAGACAACAGTGGTAATACAGTGCTCTCAGTGGTGATGACAATGATTTTAGATTTTTAGATTTTGCCACTGAAGTGGATAGTTTAGTGTGCACCTCATATCCATCCTGTGGACGGTAGTGACAATAACAAACAGTGGTAAACACATCACTGGTAGCACAGTGTTCTCAGTGGTGCTGACAGTGACAATAACAAACAGTGGTAAACACATCACTGGTAGCACAGTGTTCTCAGTGGTGCTGACAGTGACAATAACCAACAGTGGTAATCACATCACTGGAAGCACAGTGTTCTCAGTGGTGCTGACAGTGACAATAACCAACAGTGGTAAACACATCACTGGTAGCACAGTGCTCTCAGTGGTGCTGACAGTGACAATAACCAACAGTGGTAAACACATCACTGGTAGCACAGTGTTCTCAGTGGTGCTGACAGTGACAATAACAAACAGTGGTAAACACATCACTGGTAGCACAGTGCTCTCAGTGGTGCTGACAGTGACAATACCCAACAATGGTAAACACATCACTGGTAGCACAGTGTTCTCAGTGTTGATGGAAGAGAGTCAAGCCTGGGTTGTGAAGTCTCTAGAGTTTTATTCATAAGTTTCTTCTTTTTCATAACAGAGGCTTACATAATGTCACTAATATTTGGAACGCTGATTCTAAATGTAATATCACTTTTTCTCCGTAACGTAATTATATTTAATAGCCAAATATTATTTATTTTTAATTTTTATTGGTCATCTGTAATCATTATTGACTGCCGCCCAATGGATGGGTATAAGGCGCGTAATAAAACTGTCACTTTAAATGACTGGTCTGAAAATGATAATTATTTAGACACACACACAAACACACACACACACACACACACACACACACACACGCCAGACCCAATGCTACCACCCACCTCATTACAAACTCCACCTTCACACCAACCACCCATAGTTCCTCATCAGGTCTCCCACTTTCCCAACCCCAACGTACCCCCCAGACGACGGTTTTAGAAAAGAAGTTGAAGGTTTAGTATACAAATGAAGATGGTATAACAAATAAATGTGAGGAGTGGCATGAAAGAATAAAGGAGACATCCCCAGACATAATAGCACTCACAGAAACGAAACTCACCAGGATGATAACAGATGCAATCTTTCCACCCAGATATCAAATCCTCAGGAAAGATAGAGGGAGCAGAGGGGGAGGAGAATTTGCACTGCTCATTAAGAACCGGTGGGGATTTGAGGAAGTGGAAGGAATGGATGGAATGGGCGATAGGGACTACATAGTAGGAACAATCCAGTCTGAGGGCCATAAGGTGGTAATTGCTGTAATGTACAACCCGCCACAAAACTGCAGGAGGCCAAGAGAAGAATACGACGAGAGCAACAGAGCAGTGGTAGACACACTAGCCGAGGTGGCCAGAAGAGCCCACATGGGGAGAGCAAAGTTGCTAGTTATGGGTGATTTCAATCACAAGGAGATTGATTGGGAAAACCTGGAGTCCCACGGGGGTCCTGAATCATGGAGAGCCAATATGATGGATGTGGTACTGGAAAACCTCATGCATCAACATGTTAGAGACACTACCAGAGAGAGAGGTGGGGATGATCCAGCAATACTGGACCTAGTATTCACCTTGAGTAGTTCGGACATCGAGGATATCATGTATGAAAGGCCCCTTGGAGCAAGTGATCATTTCGTTCTGTGTTTTGATTATATAGTTGAGCTACAAGTGGAGAGGGAAGCAGGAATAGGAAGGGAGAAACGAAACTACAAAAGGGGGGACTACACAAGCATGAGGAACTTCCTACAAGACGTTCAGTGGGAGAGAGAATTGGCAGGAAAACCAGTAAAAGAAATGATGGAATATGTGACAACCAAATGCAAAGAGGCAGAGGAGAGGTTTGTCCCCAAGGGAAACAGAAGTAATGGGAAGACCAGAACGAGTCCTTGGTTCACCCAGAGGTGTAGGGAGGCAAAAAGTAAGTGTAATAGAGAATGGAAAAAGTACAGAAGACAAAGGACCCTGGAAAATAAAGAGATTAGCTGAAGAGCCAGAAACGAATATGCACAGGTAAGAAGGGAGGCTCAGGACAATATGAAAATGATATAGCATCAAAAGTCAAGTCTGACCCGAAGCTGTTGTATAGCCACATCAGGAGGAAAACAACAGTCAAGGACCAGGTAATCAGGCTGAGAAAGGAAGGTGGGGAGTTCACAATAAACGACCAAGAGGTATGTGAGGAGCTCCACATGAGATTTAAAGAAGTATTCACACAGGAGACAGGTAGGACTCCAGGAATTCAGAATAGGGAGGTATACCAACAAGTGCTGGATGAAATACACACAACCGAGGAGGAGGTGAAGAAGCTTTATGTGAACTCGATACCTCAAAAGCGGTGGGACCGGGACAACATTTCTCCGTGGGTCCTTAGAGAGGAGCAGAGATGTGTGTGTGCCACTAACACAAATCTTCAACACATCCATTGAAACTGGGCAACTACCTGAGGCGTGGAAGATGGCAAATGTAGTCCCAATTTTTAAGAAAGGAACAGACACGAGGCATTAAACTACAGACCTGTGTCACTGACGTGTATAGTATGCAAAGTCATGGAGAAGATCATCAGGAGGAGAGTGGTGGAGCACCTAGAAAGACACAAGCTTATAAACGACAACCAGCACGGTTTCAGGGAAGGAAAATCCTGTGTCACAAACCTACTGGAGTTTTATGACAAGGTAACAGAAGTAAGACACGAGAGAGGGTGGATAGACTGCATTTTTTGGACTGCAAGAAGGCGTTCGACACAGTTCCTCACAAGAGGTTAATGCAAAAGCTAGAGGATCAGGCACACGTAACAGGAAAAACACTGCAATGGATCAGAGAATATCTGACAGGGAGGCAACAAAGAGTCATGGTACGTGACGAGATGTCAGAGTGGGCACCTGTGACAGTGGAGTTCCACAAGGGTCAGTCCTAGGACCTGTACTGTTTTTGGTTATGTGAATGACATAACGGAAGGGATAGACTCAGAAGTGTCCCTGTTTGCAGATGATGTGAAGTTAATGAGAAGAATCAAATCAGTCGAGGATCAGGCAGGACTACAAAGAGACCTGGACAGGCTGCAAGCCTGGTCCAGTAACTGGCTCCTTGAATTTAACCCTGCCAAATGTAAAGTCATGAATATCGGGGAAGGGCAAAGAAGACCGCAGACAGAATATAGTCTAGGTGGCCAAAGACTGCAAACCTCACTCAAGAAAAGATCTGGGGTGAGTATAATACCGAGCACATCTCCTGAGGCACACATCAATCAGATAACTGTTGCAGCATACGGGCGGCTGGCAAACCTAAGAATAGCGTTCCAATACCTCACTAAGGAATCATTCAAGACTCTGTATACACATATACGTCAGGCCCATACTGGAGTATGCAGCACCAGTTTGGAACCCACACCTGGTCAAGCACGTCAAGAAATTAGAGAAAGTGCAAAGGTTTGCAACAAGACTAGTCCCAGAGCTAAGGGGATTGTCCTACGAAGAAAGGTTAAGGAAATCGGCCTGACGACACTAGAGGACAGGAGGGTTAGGGAGACATGATAACGACATATAAAATACTGCGAGGAATAGATAAGGTGGACAGAGACAAGATGTTCCAGAGAGGGGACACAGAAACAAGGGGTCACAATTGGAAGTTGAAGACTCCTATGAGTCAAAGGGATGTTAGGAAGTATTTCTTCAGTCATAGAGTTGTCAGGAAGTGGAATAGCTTAGAAAGCGACATAGTGGAGGCAGGAACCATACATAGTTTTAAGACTAGGTTTGATAAAGCTCATGGAGCAGGGAGAGAGAGGACCTAGTAGCAATCAGTGAAGAGGCGGGGCCAGGAGCTATGACTCGACCCCTGCAACCACAAATAGGTGAGTACAAATAGGTGAGTACACACATGCCGACACAAAAACATGCACACACATGCGCGTGCGCAATTTATATTGTCAAATACTGTAATATATGAATCGTAGTATATTTTACACCATGAATGTTATGGAACACTAAATTATATTTAATTTAATATCAGTGTTTAGGGTCTTACGTATACCTAATGATATTATCTGACTGCATTGAGTCCTGACACACCATTGTGCACTATTTAGTAATTTAATAAATGCTAACTAAATTAAATCTCAGTGTTTGAATCTTGATTAAAAGTTAAATTGATATATTTTGACTCAAACGAAAATCTTATAGAGATTCTGGTGTAAAGTGACAGAGGAGTGGCATGACCTCCAGGATGTTGTGAGGGGCATGACCTCCAGTATGTTGTGAGTGGCATGACCTCCAGTATGTTGTGAGTGTCATGACCTTCAGTATGTTGTGAGTGGCATGACCTCCAGGATGTTGTGAGTGGCATGACCTCCAGGATGTTGTGAGTGGCATGACCTCCAGGATGTTGTGAGGGGCATGACCTCCAGGATGTTGTGAGTGTCATGACCTCCAGTATGTTGTGAGTGGCATGACCTCCAGGATGTTGTGAGTGGCATGACCTCCAGGATGTTGTGAGTGTCATGATCTCCAGTATGTTGTGAGTGGCATGACCTCCAGGATGTTGTGAGTGGCATGACCTCCAGGATGTTGTGAGGGGCATGACCTCCAGTATGTTGTGAGTGGCATGACCTCCAGGATGTTGTGAGTGGCATGACCTCCAGGATGTTGTGAGTGACATGACCTCCAGGATGTTGTGAGTGGCATGACCTCCAGGATGTTGTGAGTGGCATGACCTCCAGGATGTTGTGAGTGGCATGACCTCCAGTATGTTGTGAGTGGCATGACCTCCAGGATGTTGTGAGTGGCATGACCTCCTGGATTTTGTGAGTGGCATGACCTCCAGGATGTTGTGAATAAATCACCAGACTGACTCTGCTGTCAGCTTGACTGACTCTGCTGTCAGCTTGACTGACTCTGCTGTCAGCCTAGTTGACTCAGCTGTCAGCCTAGCTGATTCAGCTGTCAGCCTAGCTGATTCAGCTGTCAGCCTAGCTGACTCAGCTGTCAGCCTGGCTGACTATGATGTCAGCCTGGCTGACTCTGCTGTCAGCCTGAGAGGTTATACACCGAGTGATTAATTGGACATAATTAGGCTTGATCCCAGGAAGGAGAAGGTATCTTTAATTCCTTGGAACAAGAGCAGCTCTTCGATATTTTCTCTCCCTCCCCCTTACAAAATTGAGTTTTTTTTAGAAAGATTCAGAACCATATTATATTAGTATATTATATTATATTATATTATATTAGTATATTATTATATGTGAGGAGCAGAATTTATTATCAAAATTAATATTACGTTTTATTTATATTTTATAGTTAATATAATAATTATGAATACTGAAACTACTGAGATAATAGATTGATGTAGTTAGGTTTGATACCATA
>WNWK01044122.1:0-15221 GCA_009830355.1 Cherax destructor | reverse complement strand
TTTTCCCCATAAGTTCTTTTAATTATCTAACACGATTTTCCCCTAACACGATGTTTTCAGGACTGTAACTCCCGGGTGCTAAATGAGGGTCTACTGTACTTACAAAAGCTTTTAAAAAAAAATAAACTTACATAAAAGGGCGATTTTGGGGACCATCGAATTTAATTACCACTGTATATATATATATATATATATATATATATATATATATATATATACACCTGGGATATATATATATATATATATAAAACACCTGGCACATATATATATATATATATATATATATAAAACACACACCTGGATATATATATATATATATATATATATATATATATATATGAGAGGTGGGTGAGATGTTATCAGCAAATTTTGTTGAAAATAAGAAAAAGTTTTGGAATGAGATTAATAAGTTGAGGAAGCCTAGAGAACAAATGGATTTGACAGTTAAAAATAGGAGAGGAGAGTTATTAAATGGAGAGTTAGAGGTATCGGGAAGATGGAGAGAATATTTTGAGGATTTGTTAAATGTTGATGAAGACAGGAAGCTGTGATTTCGTGTGTAGGGCAAGGAGGAATAACATCTTGTAGGAGTGTGGAAGAGCCAGTTGTGGGTGTAGGGGAAGTTCGTGAGGCAGTGGGTAGAATGAAAGGGGGTAAGGCAGCTGGGATTGATGGGATAAAGATAGAAATGTTAAAAGCAGGTGGGGATATAATTTTGGAGTGGTTGGTGCTATTATTTAATAAATGTATGGAAGAGGGTAAGGTACCTAGGGATTGGCAGAGGCGTGTATTGTTCCTTTGTATAAAGGCAAAGGGACAAAAGAAAAGTGCAAAAATTATAGGGGAATAAGTCTGTTGAGTGTACCTGGTAAAGTGTATGGTAGGTTATTATTGAAAGAATTAAGAGTAAAACAGAAAGCAGGATAGCAGATGAACAAGGGGGCTTTAGGAAAGGTAGGGGTGTGTAGACCAAGTGTTTACAGTGAAACATATAGGTGAACAGTATTTGGATAAGGGTAAATATGTTTTTGTGGCATTTATGGATTTGGAAAAGGCGTATGATAGGGTAGATAGGGGGCAATGTGGCAGATGTTGCAGGTGTATGGAATAGGAGGAAGGTTACTGAAAGCAGTGAAGAGTTTTTATGAGGATAGTGAGGCTCAGGTTAGAGTGTGTAGGAGGGAAGGGGACTATTTCCCAGTAAAAGTGGGCCTTAGACAAGGATGTGTGATGTCACCGTGGTTGTTCAATATATTTATAGATGGGGTTGTAAGAGAAGTGAATGCGAGGGTCTTGGCAAGAGGTGTTGGGCTAAAGATAAGAAGCAAATACAAAGTGGGAGTTGTCACAGTTGCTTTTGCTGATGACACTGTGCTTTTGGGAGATTCTGAAGAGAAGCTGCAGAGGTTGGTGGATGAATTTGGTAGGGTGTGTAAAAGAAGAAAATTGAAAGTGAATATAGGAAAGAGTAAGGTGATGGGATAACAAAAAGAATAGGTGACGAAAGATTGGATATCAGATTGGAGGGAGAGAGTATGGAGGAGGTGAATGTATTCAGATATTTGGGAGTGGATATGTCGCGGATGGGTCTATGAAGGATGAGGTGAATCATAGAATTGATGAGGGAAAAGGGTGAGTGGAGCACTTGGAGTCTGTGGAGACAAAGAACCTTGTCCATGGAAGTAAAGAGGGAATGTATGAGAGTATAGTTATACCAACGCTCTTATATGGGTGTGAAGCATGGGTGATGAATGTTGCAACGAGGAGAAGGCTGGAGGCAGTGGAGATGTCATGTCTGAGGTCAATGTGTGGTGTGAATATAATGCAGAGAATTCGGAGTTTGGAAATTAGGAGGAGGTGCGGGATTCCAAAACGATTGTTCAGAGAGCTGAGGAGGGGTTGTTGAGGTGGTTTGGACATGTAGAGAATGGAACGAGACAGAGTGACTTCGGAGTGTATAAATCTGTAGTGGAGGAAGGCGGGGTAGGGGTCGGCCTAGGAAAGGTTGGAGGGAGGGGTAAAGGAAGTTTTGTGTGCGAGGGCTTGGACTTCCAGCAAGCATGTGTGACGTATTTGATAGGAGTGAATGGAGGCATATGGTTTTTAATACTTGACGTGCTGTTGGAGTGTGAGCAAAGTAACATTTATGAAGGGATTCAGGGAAACCGGCAGGCCGGACTTGAGTTCTGGAGATGGGAAGTACAGTGCCGGCACTCTGAAGGAGGGGTGTTAATGTTGCAGTTTTATAACTGTAGTGTAAAGCACCCTTCTGGCAAGACAGTGATGGAGTGAATGATGATGAAAGTTTTTCTTTTCGGGCCACCCTGCCTTGGTGGGAATCGGCCGATGTGTTAATAAAAAAAAAAAAAATATATATATATATATATACAGTGGTAACCCGACTTACGATATTTTTTCATTCCAGAATGCTGTTCAAGTGCCATTACCAAACGAATTTATCTCCATAAGAAATGATGTAAAATAGACTAGTCCTTTTAGACCCCCAAAATTACACTTACAAAAGCATTTAAAAAAATCAACCTACATAAAAGGGTGTGTTTGGGGACCATCGTAAGTCGGGGTACCACTGTGTGTATATACAGTGGTCCCTCGGTTTTCGTGTTTAATCCGTTCCAGAGGGAGGCACTAAAACTGAAACACACGAAAACTGAAACCATTTTCCCCATAAGAAATAATGGAAATTCAATTAATCCGTTCCAGAAACCCAGAAGTTTGGAAAAAAAAATTTTGGGGGGGCCTTAAAGATAGATTTACATGCACAAATGAATGAAATGAATGTGGCACTTACCTTTATTGAAGACTGATGTTGCTGGATGGAAGAGAGGGAGGAGGGGAGAGGGAAGAGACCCTATTTTTGGAAGGGAATCCTTCCATAAGGAATTTAGGTACCAAGTCCTTATCCGGGGTCACTTCCCTGCATGCCTGCTACACTCCCTCCCTGCCTGCTATACTCCCTGCATACCTGCTACACTCACTGCATACATGCTACACTCCCTGCATACATGCTACACTCCCTGCATACATGCTACACTCCCTGCATACCTGCTACACTCCTTGCATACCTGCTACACTCCCTGCATTCATGCTACACTCCCTGCATATGTGCTACACTCCCTGCATACGTGCTACACTCCTGCATACATGCTACACTCCTGCATACATGCTACACTCCTGCATACATGCTACACTCCCTGCATACATGCTACACTCCATGCATACCTGCTACACTCCTTGCATACCTGCTACACTCCCTGCATTCATGCTACACTCCCTGCATACATGCTACACTCCCTGCAAACATGCTACACTCCCTGCATACATGCTACACTCCCTGCATACCTGCTACACTCCTTGCATACCTGCTACCTCCCTGCATTCATGCTACACTCCTGCATACGTGCTACACTCCCTGCATACATGCTACACTCCCTGCAAACATGCTACACTCCCTGCATACATGCTACACTCCCTGCATTCATGCTACACTCCCTGCATACATGCTACACTCCCTGCATACCTGCTACACTCCTTGCATACCTGCTACACTCCCTGCATTCATGCTACACTCCCTGCATACGTGCTACACTCCCTGCATACATGCTACACTCCCTGCAAACATGCTACACTCCCTGTATACATGCTACACTCCCTGCATACCTGCTACACTCCTTGCATACCTGCTACACCCCCTGCATTCATGCTACACTCCCTGCATACGTGCTACACTCCCTGCATACATGCTACACTCCTGCAAACATGCTACACTCCCTGCATACATGCTACACTCCCTGCATACCTGCTACACTCCTTGCATACCTGCTACACTCCCTGCATTCATGCTACACTCCTGCATACGTGCTACACTCCTGCATACATGCTACACTCCCTGCAAACATGCTACACTCCCTGCATACATGCTACACTCCCTGCATTCATTCTACACTCCCTGCATACATGCTACACTCCCTGCATACCTGCTACACTCCTTGAATACCTGCTACACTCCCTGCATTCATGCTACACTCCCTGCATACGTGCTATACTCCCTGCATACGTGCTACACTCCCTGCATACATGCTACACTCCCTGCAAACATGCTACACTCCCTGCATACATGCTACACTCCCTGCATTCATGCTACACTCCCTGCATACATGCTACACTCCCTGCATACCTGCTACACTCCCTGCATACCTACTACACTCCCTGCATACCTGCTACACTCCCTGCATACCTGCTACACTCCCTGCATACCTGCTACACTCCCTGCATGCTTGCTACACTCTTAAACTCCATCGTGTTTCTCACTTTCTTTACCAAAGGACTGGCACTAGGAGCTTTCTTTGGGCCCATGGTAGCTTATTTAGTAGTCACACACAATAATCAAGGCCCAAAAACAATGAATTGTTAATAAATGTTTAGTATAAACTCTTGGGGTGATGTTCACTCAAACGTAAACAATGCTAGACTGCGTGGCAATGTGCGTGGGAGGTGCGTGGGTGGTGGCCTACGGCCTTTGTATGTGTGCGGCACTGGTGGACAGGTTCCGGACCGAGCACGAACGGAGGGAACACACGAAACAGAGGCAATTTTCCACGAAAAACTACACGAAAACTGAAATACACGAAAACAGAGATACACGAAAACCGAGGGACCACTGTATATACAGTGGTACCTCGAGTTACGATATTTTTTCATTCGAGAATGCTGTTCAAGTGCCATTACCAAACGAATTTATCCCCATAAGGAATAATGTCAAGTAGACTAGTCCTTTTACACCCCAAAATATACTTACAAAAGCATTTAAAAATAAACTTACATAAAAGGGCGATTTTGGGGACCATCGTAACTCGAGGTACCACTGATATATATATATATATATATATATATATATATATATATATATATATATATATATATATATATATATATATATATATTTATATATATATATATATATATATATATATATTTATATATATATATATATATACTATATATATATATATATATATATATATATATATATATATATATATATATATATATATATATATATATATATATATATATATAATATATACATATATATATATATATATACATACATACATACATACATACATACATACATACATACATTGGACCCCCGAGTTTCAGTCACCTCAAAACTCGAACAATTATGTAAGTGTATTATTGTAAGTGCTTTTGTGAGTGTATTTTTGGGGGTCTGAAATGGACTAACCTACTTTACATTATTCCTTAAGGGAGCAAATTCGTTCAATAATGGCACTTGAGCAGCCTTCTGGAACAAATTATGACCGAAACTCGGGGTACACTGTATATACACAACACTGAAAAAAATATTGCAAATTAATAGGCAACCCTTTGGGGGTCGACAGGCCTTCTCGGAAACCTGTTCCCAGGGTTGAAAAATATTCGGAAAAAAAATTATTTTATCTTATGAAATAATAGAGGTTTTTTTTCTAAATCTAAATGGCTAAACAAAACATTTTTGCGATCAATACTTATGGAGATATAGAGGCTTAAATTTGACGGAAAGTGAACCGCTTACGGCAACATCGCTGATTGCCAGTCACCCGGTAATAGTTTTTTTTGTTTTTTTCTACTTTTTTCTTTTATTTTTTAACATTTTATTTTTTCAAGTAACTTTTATGTCCTGTGAGACCAATATAAACCATATTTTGTATATATACACTCCTTGTATACTACACAATAACTGCTGGCTGACTGGCTGGCTGGCTGACCAGCTGGCTGGCTGGCTTGCTTACCAGCTGGCTGACCAGCTGGCTGGCTGGATGGATGGCCAGCCGACTGGCTGGCTTGCTGGCTGACCAGCTAGCCGGCTGGCTTTCTGGCTGACCAGCTAGCCGGCTGGCTTGCTGACCAGTTGGCTGGCTGGCTGGCTAGCTGACCAGCTGGCTGGCTGGCTGGCTGGCTAGCTGACCAGCTGGCTTGCTGGCTGGCTGGATGGATGGATGGCCAGCCAGCTGGCTGGCTTGCTGGCTGACCAGTTGGCTGGCTGGCAGGCTGGCTGACTAGCTGACCAGCTGGCTGGCTGGCTGGCTGGCTACCTGACCAGCTGGCTGGCTGGCTAGCTGATCAGCTGGCTGGCTGAACAGCTGGTTGCATGGATGGTCAGCTGGCTGGCTGGCTAGCTGATCAGCTGGCTGGCTGAACAGCTGGTTGCATGGATGGTCAGGCAGCTGGCTGTGTCTCTATCTCACAGGAACACAAATACAATTATACATAGTGTAAATTACCTAGGATACATGTGAGACTATAATAATAATAATAAGAAGAATAATAATAATTATTATTGAAGCATAATGTAAGAGTGTCAGTCTTATCATTAATCTAATTACAGCAGTGACATTTGAAGAGGGGTGAGGGTTCTCTTATCTTATTATTATCGCTAAACTAATTACTGTTGACATTTGATGAGGGTACACTGCCTTCGCCTGCCTGCCTCCCTCCCTCCCTCCCTCCCTGCTTGCCTGCCTCCCTGCCAGCCAGCCAGGGGTTGGCCTCGTCTTATCACCAAACTAATGAGAGTGATGACATTTGACAAATGAGGGTACACTGCCTTCCCTTTATTTGTTTTCACTGTTTTATCTGCCTGTCTGTCTGTCTGCTTGTTTCTCTTTCTGTCTCTCTCTGTCTCAGAGACAGTCACTATTGAACCAACACTGCCACATCTGAGTGCTGATATATTATTTGCCAGTCTGGATTTTTTGGGCTATCCTAGGTAATTTACACAATGTATTTATCCTATGTAATTTACACTATGTATTTATCCTAGGTTATTTACACTATGTATTTATGTGTACCTGTGTGACAGAGCCAGGTAGCTAGCCAGCCAGCTGGTCAGCCAGCCAGCCTGCCTGCCAGCCAGCCAGCCTGCCAGCCAGCCAGCCAGCCAGCCAGCCTTCCCCCCACTGTCTTCCCCACCCCCACTGTCTTCCCCACCCACCCCACTGTCTTCCCCACCCCCCACTATCTTCCCTACCCACCCCACTGTCTTGCCCACCTCCCCACTGTCTTCCCCACTCCCCCACTGCCTTCCCCACTCCCCCACTGTCTTCCCAACCTACCCCACTGTCTTCCCAACCTACCCCACTGTCTTCCCTACCCCCACTGTCTTCCCCACTGCCTTCCCCACTCCCCACTGTCTTCCCCACCCACCCTACTGTCTTCCCCACTCCCCACTGTCTTCCCCACCCACCCTACTGTCTTCCCCACTCCCTGCCAACACCACTGTCTTCCCACTCCCCTGCCAACACCACTGTCTTCCCCACTCCCCTGCCAACACCACTGTCTTCCCCACTCCCCCACTATCTTCCCCACTCCCCCACTGTCTTCCCCACCCACCCCATGCCTTCCCCACTCCCCACTGTCTTCCCCACCCACCCCACTGTCTTCCCCACCCCCACTGTCTTCCCCACCCACCCCACTGTCTTCCCCACCCATCCCACTGCCTTCCCCACTCCCCCACTGCCTTCCCCACTCCCCACTGTATTCCCAACCCACCCCACTGTCTTCCCTACCCCCACTGTCTTCCCCACTCCCCACTGCCTTCTCCACTCCCCACTGCCTTCCCCATTCCCCACTGTCTTCCCCACCCACCCCACTCCCCCACCAACCCCACTGTCTTCCCCACCTCCACTGTCTTCCCCACCCAGCCCACTGTCTTCCCACTCCCCACTGCCTTCCCTACCACTCACACTGCGGGAGTGAGGTATTCCTTACTGCATGGCTTGGTGACAAAGGTGCACTGAATTACCACTCCCACAATGCAATGCGGGTGTATAGATTTTTTTCCTACTGTGCACACTTACCACATAGACCCATTCTATCACATGCAGGCTTACCAGCTTTCTCCCCCTCGATTTGAAGCAGCTAGAATATACGCGTACTAATACGGCAGCAACCCCTGCTCATAAAACGTACTAGTACGGCACCAACCCCGAAAGGGTTAAAACACTGAGTCTACACTTAAGGCACAAGTCTCTGGATAACACAAAGAAATTCACTGTAGAAATGTCTCACACACACGATTGTACAAAAAAAAAAATCTCTACTGTTGATTGAAGGTCTAGAAGTGACGGTAGAGGTGAAGGATGAGGATGGTGGTGGTGGAGTCACATTGCTGGCAGGTGACGCACCATACCCTCACACTTGGAGAAACTCAAAAGAAATTGCACATATCTCGGTGAACTCACACAGCTAGGCTTTGTAAAGGTGGCGCACAGGTATGAAGGAATGAAGGACTCTCTTGACCTGCTATTTGAGCCGTGAAATAATGATAGGACCCCAGTGGAGAATGCCACAGGTGGGTAAGGCTGAGTGGTGGCACAGCTTGTGTGGGTGGCAGTGGTGGTTGTGGGTGGGACAACCTGGCTGGTGGCTTGACCCACACACACGGCTGACTGGCACACTATACTGTACTACTCACTTGAAAATCCTGGGTGGCTTGCTAAGCCACAATATGCCACAGGGATGGTGAATATCACTAACCAGCATCTGGGTAGCAAAAGGGATATTGGAGACAATAACTGCAGAGGAACTTGCGAGGCTTACTTCTCTCCCTCAGCTGGGTTAGGAAGCTGGCTTAACCTTCGACACTGGCTAGGTTAGGATGACTTGAATGCTTGTATCTATGCACACAGCATGGAGGAGCAAATTGGATGACCAGATGAGGCAGGCTGGATGACTTGCTGAGGCTCTCCCCTAGACTGGCTTAACTGGCTGGCTTAATTGCAAAACCCGGATCCACTCCTCGAAGGTTAAAGCAATTAAAGCACGAACTAACCAGGAAGCTTTGTAGACAGTTGTAGAATGCTGGCTTGTAGTGTAGAGGTGGCTGGCATTTGAGTGTAGGGGTGGCTGGCATCTGGGTGTAGGGGTAGCTGGCATCTGGGTGACTCACTCGCCTGGTAGAAAATTAATCTCCGTAAATCTGCGTAAACATCAAAATTACTCGACCACCCCTGTCACCATTTGTCGTAGGGGGTTCGGTGATAGATGTGGAGTAATAAACACACACATAGGTTGTCTTGGTAGTGTATATTAAGATGAAAAGGAGAGTGCTCAGAGCCTGACCTGTCTCTGCTATAACCCGTCTTCAACTGACCTGACTCACTGTACTGCTCAGGGCATCACAGTTCAAATGAGTGGGCGCAATGTCATACCAAGTGACTCACACAACAGTCAGTGATTCACCTAATGGTTTTAATGAAGTCACGTAGTCAGGGAGGCAGTGACTGTAACGGTTACTGGTATACAAGAGTACTATAGTGGACCCCCGAAAATCGAACATTCTTCATTCCAGAATGCTGTTTAAGTGCTGTTACCAAACTAATTTATTCCCATAAGGAATGATGTAAATTAGATTAGTCCGTTTCAGACCCCCAAAAATACACCTATAAAAGCACTTACAATAATAAACTTACATAAAAGGGCGAGTTGGGAGTGTTCGATTTTCGAGAGTCCACTGTACTACTAACAACTGGGTTTGTGTATGTAGAAATAGTATTTCATCTTACTGTTGTATTTATTCTTTATCCTAACTATTATTTTAATAACTCGTGGAATTGTAATGACATGACTGTAAAAACTCACTAAATGGAGAGTTTGAACCCCTGACAAGCCAGTCCCAAAACTAACAGGCCATTGCACTAGCCATTGTACTATGCCAGTACACTAGCCACTGTACTATACCAGTGCACTAACCACTGTACTATGCCAGTGCACTAAACACTGTACTATGCTGACCAAATAAGATTCATCCAACTATATTCCACTGAAAGGTTATGATGGGCCTCACTGTGACCACAAATGCAGGTTTTTACAGCATGGCTGTGGTTTGTTTGCAATCATATTATTACGATTTTGTGTTATGATGGCAACTTTAAGAGACTTGAGCTAGAGTTTACCACAGCCGCACTGGTGTGAGATTCATCTGTAAAAACCTGCATTTGTGGTCACAGTGTGGCCCATGCTAACCTCCCTATGGTGTATTGAAATATACCTTGTTGCATGAATCTTATTAGAGCCAGCTGGTCAAGAGGTTAACACACTGACCTGTGAGTTCTAGAACTCACTTGCCATGAGTTCAAACCTCACATGTTCTGTGGTTTGTTTACAATTGTGTTATTACAATTTCATAAGTCATGTTGACTGGCAAGGACTCTCCCTGTTGGGGTTATCACACTAATCAGGCATCACCTGTGTATCCCAAGGGCTCCATCTCTCTCTCTCATTTCTTTCTTCTAAGGATGTGAGAGTCTGCACCTCTGAATTTTGCTTCTCCCATTGAGGAACCTTATAACGTGTCCTTCACCCTCCATGAACTCTCATCCATGTGCCAACCGATGGCAGCTGGGTCTGGTGACATCATGTTCATATGCTTCAACCATTACCCTCCATGGCACTCATAATCTTTTTACACCTTTGCAATCCGATTTAGTCCCAAGGAGTTCTCTCTCTCCAATGGAAAACTGCTGTTGTCCTACCTTTTCATAAGTGCAGGTCGGCCATCACTAATCCGGCAATCAGTCATCTGGTTCCATCAGTAATCTGGCACAAATTTTGGCTAGCATAATTTCAAATTTCCGGGGTCACCACACCATTTATTGTTATAACCTGCTCACTTTTAGCCCTAGCCATGGTTCCAACGAATAAAAGAAATGCTTCTTGTTGTGTAAAGCACCTGCACCATACATTGTCCATCAAAGATAAGGTGACTTTGAAGCTACTGTCGGTTGCTATGAGCTCCTGAGTCTCGTGATGTCAACACTAATATCAACATCATGGCTTATTTACCTATCACAATTTATCTAATATGACTTAATAAATAATATAAATAACATAAAAACATGGTAAATACTCCAGAATGAATAATATTTGGCATAATACCAAGCGGTCCAACAGAGGTATGAAGTTACTGCTATAGAATATGGGATAAAAGTACCATCCTCCTATCCCTGTCTTGGGGGCTTTTATTAGAGAAAACGTAGTGTAGTACAGGGCTAACTGTGATATACACATTTTCATTGATTATCTCAGAAGTAGGATATTCATTTACAGTCAACCCTCCGTTTTCGTGTTTAATCCGTTCCAGAGGGATCGACTAAAACTGAAACCATTTTCCCCATAAGAAATAATGTAAATTCAATTAATTCGTTTCAGACACCCAGGAGTATTAACAAAAAATAATTTTTTAGAGATTAAATATAGAGTTACATACAGGTACATACATACATACATACATACATACATACAGAAAAGAATGACAAATAAATATAAAGCACTAATAACATGTATAAATGAACATTTAACATCACACTTACCTTTATTGGTGACTCTTGTTGGTGTATGTAAGATGGAGAGGCGGAGAGAGGGAGACGAGTTTATTGTTTGGAGGCAGGACAAAATGCTTCAATTTGACACTAATATCAGCTCTACGGCTTATTTATCTATCACAATTCATCTAATATGACATAATAAACAATATTAATAACATAGAAACATGATACAGTGGTACCTCGACTTACGATGGTCCCCAAACTCACCCTTTTATGTAAGTTTATTTTTTTAAATGCTTTTGTAAGTGTAATTTTGGGGGTCTAAAAGGACTAGTCTATTTTACAACATTTCTTAAGGAGATAAATTCGTTTGGTAATGGCACTTGAACAGCATTCTGGAATGAAAAAATATCGTAAGTCGAGGTACCACTGTATATACTCTAGAATGAATAAAATATGTCATTACGAATGTGAGGACTGGTGAGTGTTATTGTTGTTGGGTTTATAAGGGCCACTGACCATAAGCCGTACATATAGTGGTGGTGGTGGAGGCACCACCAGTATTTCACACTGAAACAATGTACGTAATTTATAAATAAGAAATATTTACACTTTAATTTATAAATAAGATATTTACACTATAAATAAAAAATACAGTGGACCCTCGAGTTTCGGTCATAATTCATTCCAGAAGGCTGTTCAAGTGCCATTACCGAAGGAATTTGTTCCCTTAAGGAAAAATGTAAATTAGATTAGTCCTTTCAGACCCCCAGAAATACACATACAATAGCACTTACAATATTAAACTTATATAATTGTTCGATTTCCGAGGTGACCGAAACTCAGGGGTCCACTGTATTTACACTTATCTTGAAGGAGATGGTGGCAGAGGGCAGCTCTGGTCTCAGTGCCCCTATATTCTTCAAACAACAATGGAGGAGTTAAGTTTCGTGTCGTTATTTTTCTATCGCTTAATCGCTTAACTTACTTGCTACACTGTTAGTGCTACACTTTATCGCTGGCTGGCACTATAGCCTTTATCGACTCCACTTTGATACTTTGCTACGATTTCTTTCTTTAATTCTATAGTGTTCCTCACTTTCTTTACCAAAGGACTGGCACTAGGAGCTTTCTTTGGGCCCATGGTGGCTTATTTATCAGTCACACACAATAATCAAGGGCCAAAAACAATGGATTGTTAAGAAATGTTTTGTATGAACTCGCAGGATAATGTTCACTCAACCAGAAACAATGCTACACTGCCTAAGAATGTGCGTGGGAGGCGGGCTTTGTATGTGCACTGGGCACTGGACAGGTTCCATACCATCAACGAAAACGGAGCCAATCAGCGAAAACAGAGCCAATATTTCCACAAAAAAAGTGCTCAAAAACTGAAATCAGCGATAACGGAGATACACGAAAATGGAGGGTTGACTGTATATCTTAACATACCCCTCAAGGGAGGTTCCTTGTTGCTGGTGAGGGGCTTTTGATCTAGGGAATTGGATCTGTGCTCCAGTTCCCTAAATTAAGCATGAGTACCTTCCATCCCATCCCCTCCACAGGCGCTGTATAATCCTACAGGTTTAGCGCTTTCCCATTATAATAATAATATCGTAACATAGCAGCATTAATAATGATAATAAAGGACCCCAATGGAAATAAGTCACTTTATCTGACTTTTTTAGGTTATCCTAGGTTCTCTACACACATGCTGCTATGTATAATATTCTATGTAACTATATTTGTTGTTTGTTGGGCTATCTTATTGAAACTTGGGTGATGTATGATGGAAAGATGGTTCTTAATGTACACCAAAGATGAAAGAAATCAGATGATAAATAACGGAGTTCACTTCTCAGCTATTAGCCGCCCCTTAGTGGTATATTTTTGTATGTTTTTATGGTTGTATTCTCGTTTTTTGGTCTCATTTGATAGAATGGAAGATATATTACAGTAATAGATATGATTTTGATTGGTTTCATGACAAAAAGTACCTTGAAATTGAACTCAAAGTAGCGGAAATGTTCGATTCTTTGGCGATGTTCAAGACGTGTCTGACTGGCAGGTCTAATATGCAGTCATGAATGGGTTAACATTATTTATACAATTATTGCAATAGTACAGAGTCTGCATAACAGTAAATATTCTAAGATAAAATAAGATTAAGATAAGATTTTTTCGGATTTTTAACCCCGGAGGGTTAGCCACCCAGGATAACCCAAGAAAGTCAGTGTGTCATCGAGGACTGTCTGTCTTATTTCCATTGGGGTCCTTAATCTTGTCCCCCAGGATGCGACCCACACCAGTCGACTAACAACCCAGGTACCTATTTGCTGCTAGGTGAACATGACAACAGGTGTAAGGAAATACGTCAAAATGTTTCCACCCACCAGGAATCGAACCCGGGCCCTCCGTGTGTGAAGCGAGAGCTCTAGCCACCAGACCAGTAATATAAGAGGGGCCTGGAGATGTGAATAATGAACAGAAATTTTTTTATTTTAGTGCCAGGAATGTCTGCATTGTTTATTCTGGATCCTATTTTGAAATTGGTATCTTTTAAGATTTGTGTGAAATTGGCCAAATTGCCAATTTCTGACCACTTTTTTGGGTAGTTGAAATAGGTGAATGGGCGGTTTTTTGTACTCAGTCGACAGAATATAAGTAAGTAAATAAGTAAGTTTATTCAGGTACAGTGGTACCTCGGTTAACGATGGTCCCCAAACTCACCCTTTTATGCAAGTTTATTTTTTTAAATGCTTTTATAAGTGTATTTTTGGGGGTCTAAAAGGACTAGTCTATTTTACATTATTCCTTATGAGGATAAATTCGTTTGGTAATGGCACTTGAACAGCATTCTGGAACGAAAAAATATCGTTAACCGAGGTAACACTGTATACACAAATATAGTTACATAGATTATCATACATAGCAGCATATGTGTAGAGAACCTAGCCATTTTGTATAACAAACCAGAAACAAGAATAGATCTTGCAAGAACCCTTGCAAGATCTGTTCTTGCAAGAGTTGCACTGAGGCGAAGGTTCAGTGCAATGCTTGTATAAACCTTGCTGAATTTAAACAGCACTACAGAAGGAATACTATGATTATGATAAATTTTATTTCATTGCAAGTTTACATCGAGATTTTGTAATTACAATCATGAACTGAAGTGCAAGGAGAGCCACTAACATGCCATGGCATTAAGGGCAGCTTAATCTAATGGACTATGTACTTAATACTAGAGAAATTGATTGAGTTTGTTTTACAAACAAACAAACAAACAAACAAATTTTATTTCATTGCAGATTACATGGGTATCGGAAGTTACAATGTAAATTGAGTGCAAGGAGAGCCACTGACATGCCATGGCATTAGGGGCAGCTTATTCTAGTCCTTAAAAACTATGTACTTAATATTAGAGAAATTTATTGAGTTTATTCTAGTTAAAAATTATTTTCAAAATTACAATATGATGAAATTTTACTGTTTAAATTATTATATAATGATATTAGATCTTAGATTGTTACAGGTGTTAAGATTCTTGAATGATAATATGGAAATGAGATTATCTTAAGGAAAATAACATTGAGCATTTTTGACATTAACTTATAATATGAGTAGGGGGTAACATAATAGTAACATATTATTAAAAATTGAGATTATCGTATAGGAAAGTAACAATGAGCATTTTTCAAAGTAGTTTATAGTATGATCATTTAGGTTTGGGTGAGTAGGTGGTTTTGAGTTGAGTCTTAAATTGATTTTCAGACAAGATTATCTTAATATTTACTGGTAATGAATTCCAGATTCTGGGGCCCTTTATGTGCATAGAATTTTTACATAGGTTGATATGAACACGGGGTATATCAA
>WNWK01044121.1:0-15222 GCA_009830355.1 Cherax destructor | reverse complement strand
GGGGAATTTGGGAAAAGGTAAAAAATAGTGACGGGTTGTTCGGGGGGAACACAGAAAAAAAGGGGGACAAAATTTGGAAAAGCTAAAGGGCCAGATGAGTAAAAGGGATGTCAGGAAACACCGGCCACGAGGGTCGGGGAATGGAAGGGACTAGAGAAAGATATAGGGGGCGGGGAAAACCATACATTTTTTAAAAGGGGTATGATAAAGCTCATGGAGCGGGGAGAGCAGAGACCCAGTAGCAGACAGGGGGAAAAGGGGGGGCCGGGAGCGGGTTCTGACCCCTGAAACCAAAATTGGGGTAAAGTACAATTGTAAAGTACACAAAAAACAAAATTTTCTAGAGAAGGGAAAAAAAGTACAGAAGACAAAGGCCCCCAAAAAAATAAAGAGATTAGTGGGAAAAAAATCCAGACCTAAAGAAGCCCAAGTCCCCACTCGGAAAAGTTTTTTGTAAGCCCATCAGGGAAAACAAAAGTCAAGGACCAGGTAATCATTTTTGGGGGAAGGGAAGGTGGGGACTCACAAGAAATGCCCCGGGAAGTATGTGAGGGCTCAGCATCAGATAAAAAAAGTATTTAATTGGAGACAGAAAAGACTCGGGGGGTCAGAATCGGGAAGGGGGTACACCAACAAGAAATATTCCAAAAAGTGCTGGATGAAATACACACAACCGAGGAGGAGGTGAAGAAGCTGCTAAGTGAACTTGATACTACAAAGGTGGTGGGACCGGAAAACATCTCTCCGTGGGTCTTTAGAGAGGGAACAGAGATGCTGTGTGTGCCACTAACAACAATATTCAACACATCCATTGAAACTGGTCAAGTACCTGAGCTATGGAAGACAGCAAATGTAATTCTAATTTTTAAGAAAGGAGACAGACACGAGGAATTAAACTAAAGACTAGTGTCACTGACGTTTATAGTATGCAAAGTCATGGAGAAGATTATCAGGAGGAGAGTGGTGGAGCGCCTAGAACAGAACAAACTCATAAACGACAACCAGCACGGTTTCAGGGAAGGGAAATCCTGTGTCACAAACCTACTGGAGTTTTATGACAAGGTAATGGAAGTACAACACGAGAGAGAGGGTTGGGTAGATTGCATTTTCTAGGACTGCAAGAAGGCCTTCAACACAGTTCCTCACAAGAGATTAGTGCAAAAGCTAAAGGATCAGGAAAGGCACTGCAATGGAGCAGAGAATACCTGTCAGGGAAGCAACAACGAGTCATTACACGTGACGAGGTGTTAGAGTAGGCGCCTGTGACGAGCGGGGTTCCACAGGGGTCAGTCATAGGACCAGTGCCCTTTTTGGTGTATGTGAATGACATGTCCCCTGTTTCCAGATGATGTGAAGATAATGAGGAAAATTAAATCAGATGAGGATCAGACAGGACTACAAAGGGATCTGGACAGGCTCCAAGCCTGGTTCAGCAACTGGCTTCTCGAATTAACCCAGTCAAATGCAAAGTCATGAAAATCAGGGCAGGGCAAAGAAGACCTCAGACAGAGTATAGGCAAGGTGGCCAAAGTCTGCAAACCTCACTCATGAATCCTAGGTTAAAGTGTTGAAGAAGGAGGTTCTACTTCTTCATGAGGAAAATAGGAGGTTCTACTTCTTCATGAGGAAAATAGGAGGTTGAAGCGTCGCCTAGATGGGTTTGGGAGTGAGTGTGAGATGGTTGGAGTTGGTAAGGAGGAAATGGTTACCAGCAGTGAGGTGGAGAGTGTCAGCCGCTTTAAGTGGCAAGTGGTTCATAATTCAGGAAGAAGGAAGATAAGGAAGGTTAGTAGAGAAGATGTGAAGGTAGAAAATCGATTCTCCATTCTCCAGGACGAGTGTGCTTCAGTGGTTACTGAGGTTAAAGGTACCACTGACTCCCCTGCTAATCAAGGTAAGAATATTCTGATTGTGGGAGACTCAGGTAAGATATATGGACCGTGCTTTTTGTAACAGAGATAGGAAGGTCAGACAGAGGGTGTGCCTCCCAGGAGCTGGTGTTCGTGACATAGTCAGCAAGTTGGATAATATTATGTCAGGTAATGGGAACAAGCCCATTATCTGTCTTAATGCTGGTGGAAATGACATCGGGAAGGGAAGGAGACAGGAGCTGCTGGATTAGTACAGGTCAGCCATAGATGTAGTCAGGTCTACGGGAGGGATCCCAATCATATGTAGCATCTTGCCTAGAAGGGAAGTGGGAAATGAATGGATGTCTAGGGCAATTGGTATAAATTGCTGGCTAGACAGGTACTGTAAGGAACTTGCAATCCCATTTATTGATAACTGGGACGAATTCTTTGGCAAACATGATATGTATGCAAGGGATGGGATTCATCTCTCTGGGGCTGGTGTGGTTGCATTAGCCAATTCGATTGAAGGAGTCATTGTTGACTTCTCTAGGACTTTAAATTGATTGATTATAGTGGTATCGGTGTTTGTGGGAAACAATCAGGCTGCAGTATTAGGGTTGAAAACAGCAGATATTGCCAGGATACCTCAGGGATATGTTTAAAAGACAATATTCAAAATAAAGTTGCTAGTAAAGGCAAAGCAATTTTTCAACAAACAAAGAGAGATAGTAGAGGGCAACGAGTGACTAGCTCCCTTAAGGTTTACTATACAAATAGTAGGAGTCTAAGAAATAAGAAAGATGAGCTAAGGTTATTTGAAAGTTCAGGTAATATAGATATTATTGCTATAACGGAGACCTGGTTCAACTTGAAAGATAGGGAAATGCCTTCTGAATGCAACATACAGGGTTATAGCTATTCCACACTGATAGGGTCAACAGGAAGGGTGGCGGAGTGGTGATGTATGTCAGAGATAATTTAAATTGTTGTGTTAGACAAGATCGTGAAAAATTAATTTTGGGTGTGATTTATAGGCCCCCAAGCCTTTATAGGGAGTGCAGTAAGCTGTTTTGGGACGAAATAATAAAAAGAATTAGAAAAGCAAAAAGGATTATGAAGCTAAAGTCGCAAGGGATTCGAAGACTAACCCAAAAGGGTTCTTTCAGGTATACAGAAGTAAGATTTTTTTTTTTTTTTTTATATATTTTATTTAAAAACATTATGGACAATTTTACATATGTCAAAAATACATCTTAACAAATAAATAGGCGACAATCAATTATTCAATGTTAAGCTGTTGAAACCCGACACAATATATAATATGTCAAACACAAGCTATGTACCTCTACAACCACCTACTAACACCACACATACACTAACCAATATTCTTAATACATCAAGGTCACAAAAACATATGTACAAAGGTGCAGTCCTATGACAATTGATACATGTCCATCATAAACATCACTTGTACTTAATATGTACAAAAATTATATATATTACTGTAAACCCTAGTTCACTTTTTAATTCCTTCACAACTCACACTGTATAAATTAACCTTTACTCCTATATCCTTATGCAAGACATATAACAATTATAAAAACCCTTCAGTGATGCAACTTGCATCTCCAGATGTAAAATCTGTTATGGTATAATCACATGTCCCCCCCATCTACACTCACTTTTGCTCACCATTTGGGATTCAGCAAACCCCCAATTACTTGCTACTCTTTGTACAATATACACATTTAATCCTACTATAAACACAAAATATCAATGAGAACAAATTCAACCACTGTAAGCTTTAACTTATGTTCTCACTCCTATCGTTGTACAAAAATATAACCCCAAAACCTAACCTACACACACCCATCCTCTACCATACAAAACCCAGCATATACCATACATACCCTCCTTATCCCTTAAGTCCATCTTTGTGTTAAGCATACATTAAATAGTTATACAAAACAAAAACTTATTCAATAATTTTTACAATTACATATCAAGCTAACAATATACATATGATTCAAGGCCATAAATGAATCAACTTAAACTATTAAAAAATGAAAGCACGTTATTCTGGCAAAAAAAGGTGAAACCTCCCTCATCCCTTCAATAATCCCGTGCTCACGTATTATACTGCCTACTGGTCTGTCCATTAACTGCCATCCCAGCCACTTTTTCACAAACCACAGTGAAAGCCCCCTTCACACTACCCCTGACACCCCCACCACCCCTTTTAAGACGTCAGTCGCACAAATACACCTTACACTCAAGTCTTAGTCTGTGTTCTGCAATCCAGGACATAATGCTTTCCCCTAAACCCCATGGTAAACAGTCCCCCACTAGTACCAAACTCTCCTCATCCACCCATCACCCACACCCATCCACACATCATGCACACCACCCATACAAAGAAACACCCCCTTCCACAACCGTTTCCCTTCGACCAGCCCCTTAGTCGTTCACCCTATCTAACCCTAAAAGTATCCCGACAGTCATGTGCCTATAGGCCTCAGGAAAAGCCCTTCCCCAATCCCTACCATATACAACTTCGTTCTGACACTTTGTTCGATAAAAACGCGCCGCCAGCACCCTAACCCTCACCTCCCCTACTACATCCATCATACTCCAAGACACATGTATGTAATCTGCAACAATATACAGTATGGCTCTCCTCACGTCTACACCTACTCCCTCCATGTCCATACTTAAAACCCTCAAAAGGACAACCCACCCCCTACCCACCGTAACACACCGCCTACCCATGCACGCACCCTACCTAAAACCTCACAAAAGTAAATGACGTGATATGCGGTATCCAAAAGCCCACATCTCAGACATCCCCCTTCCCTTATTATACCCATGATGACTAACTGCGCCCGTGAAGCTAAAATCCTCTGTAAAAACCTATAAACCGTCTCGCGAACCTTCGCAGGCAGCCTCATACGATGTAACCAAACCCAAATCGCCCCCAATTGTACATAGGGTATACTGCCTCCCCCTGCACCAACTCTTCTTTAACACCCCCCCCTCCCCAAGACCCCAACCTTCAGTCTCCCCGGCTCACGAACTACCAATAACATTCGCAACATCCTCTCACACTCAAAAAGGTCCTTCCCACCCCACCATCTCCTGATCTCCTTCATTACCTGCCCCACCCTCTTTCCTCTAGGTCCCCCCTCCCATAGAAAACGTTGCTTAACATAAATGCCTTGCACTCTCCCTCGCAAAGGAATGAGTCCCAACCCTCCCCTACCCACCGGCGTCATTACAACCTTCTTATTCAACCAATGCCTTCTATACGCCCATACATACCGTAAAACCCTCTGTTGCAATTTCTCCACATCCACATCCCTAATGGGGTACACCGCTGCAACATACCATAATTTACTATAAATCAAAGTATTAATGGCTATGACCCTCTGAAATAATGTTACATCACCAGGCCTCCCTAACCTCCGTATGGCTGCCTCAACCACTGAAACCGAATTAATTTCTCTAGCCATCTGTACGTCATTGCAATACAGAACCCCACATATTTTCAGCCTATCTACCACAACCCAACCATACCTATGCCCCAACGTCCCCCCCCCACCCATGTCCCTACCTCCAACAACTTTGATTTTGCCCGGTTCACCCTCATTCCAGTAGCTTCCCCAAAAACTTCTATACAAATCCCAATGTATTCCAGGCCCCCCTCACCTTCCACCATTATGGTCGTATCATCCACAAAACCAACTATTCCACTAACACTATCCCTATCCTTATCACCCCCCCCTTACTCTTTCTACCACTAACCGATAAAAAGGATCCTGAGATAAAGGACACCCCTGTCTCAGGCCTCTGTCCATACCCACTGACTCCCCTACCCTCCCATTCACCTGTACTCGTACTAAAGCGTCTCCATACAACGTCCGAACCCAATCCACCACCTCCTCCCCAAAACCCTTCCTTCTCAAAATGTCCAACAGCACGTCCCTGTCTACATTGTCATAGGCAGTTTCCCAATCCAAACCCAACACACCTCCCCCCCCTTTGCCTCTATAAACTCCCTAATCCTTCTATGCCCAGCCCACATACATCTCCCCGGTATCCCAAATTGCCCCCTCTCAATTACTTTCCCCAAAACTTTTTTCATCCTATTACCTAAGATTCTTGCAAATATTTTATAGTCGGCACATAAAAACGATATACCCCTATAGTCGCGAATTGTCTCCGCCTTCTTCCCCTTTGGCACCATCACGACTACCCCAGTGCGTTGATCTACACCCATGGAACCACGCTCCTTCATATAATTAAAGACCTCTGTTAAACACACCCTAATTGCATCCCAATTCTGCACATAAAAATCACTTGGTAAGCCATCAATCCCAGGTGCCTTTCCCAACTTCATACCTTTTACAGCCTCCCATACTTCGTCTACTGTAATACGCCCCTCCATTTCCTCCCTGTCCCCATCCATGACATCCCTCTGAATACCCTCCAAAATCTCCTCTCTAGCCTTTCTCACCTCATCTCTTTTAGTCAAGTGCTCCCAGAACCAATGTTCCACATACCCACCTATGCCCTCCGTTGTCCTCAAAACCTGTCCCTCCCTATATCCACCTAAAGCCTTACCCACCCGTAATGTCATCACTGTCATACCCTTCCTCCTTTTCTGAAAACCACGTAACACAGTCATTGACGGCTTATCACCCCAAAGAACATCATCCATACCACTCCCCACTCTAAGCGCATGAAACCTTTCATTTTGTATTTCCTTAAGATGCTCATGTAATCCCCGTATTTCTTCCTCGTGATATCCCACCCCCCCATAACAATCTCTCAACTGTCCCTCCAAATACCTTTGCAATCCAAAACTCAACTGGGTCTCCTCCCAACCCTCCCACTTGTAATACGCTCGTATTGCTACCTTCGCGTGTACATTCCACCACGTCCCCACGTCTCGTCCTCTTTGACCCTCCCCCCATAACCTCCCCCACCACTCTGCAAACCTCCCCCTACGGTCCACCCCCTCCAACCACCTGACATTAAGTTTCCAATAACCCGGATACGTTTTGACTACCCCCTCCCATTGCAACTGTGCCAGCACTCCACGGTGATCAGAAAAAACAACATAGATATAATCCACATTCCCTACTGTTATTGCCCCAGCCACGTATATTCGATCCAGCCGAGCTGCATACCCTCTCCTTATGAAAGTATACTCTACGTTGCCACCCCCTCCACCATCTGCGTCAACCACGCCAACTGCCCTAAAGACTTCTCTTAAAACCCCCAACTCACATCCTGCCCCCCTCAGTTCCACATCCTTTTTCCGGATAATACTGTTCCAATCTCCACCTACTATCGCAATAACAGGTAACCCTCTCAAAAAATAGACCAACTCATCCCGCACAAATTCCTCCTTAATCCTTCTATTATTCATTGCCAGCATGTAAACCCCTACGAACACCACACGCACATCTCCCCATACCCCCTCCACGCGCACCACTCTTCCCCCCCCTCCTTCCTCCCAAGTTAACAAACTAAAAGGGCTGGTCTCTCTGATTCCTACCGCAACACCTCCCTTAAAACTATCAGCGCTACCCGCATACACCTTGTACCCATCCAAACACAAGTCCCTGCCATACCTAAAATTATGTTCCTGTAATATACATACATCTACATTCAACCTTCTCAACGTCACCGCTACCCACTTTCGTTTGACCTCCGCTCGGAGGCCATTAACATTCATTGTTAAACACCTGAAAAAAGAGAAGGGGGCTTTCCTCTATGCTTTTGTATCTTCGGTGATACCACCTTCGAAGACCCAAACTTCCCTCCCTTACCCAATCGCTCCTTGTCCAAAACCTTTCCCTGTACACCTATCCTACCTCCCTTTGCTACATCAACCCATGTTTTTTTGCTGACTCGTTGACCTGGCGTGGGGAAATCCTCATCCGAAGTTTCACCCGACCTCTTCCGGGACTCGCCCGAGGCCTCCATCTCCTCCTCACCCTCCTCCACATCTCCTCTGTGCACCTCCACTCGCACCTCTTGAACCAATGCCGTTAGCTTTCCATCACTCTTACCAACATTCTCTGGTACAATGCTATCCCCAGACTCCACACCAACTGTAGAACAACCCTGTAACTCCCCTGGCAAAGTCCCTGCAAAGAATTCCTGAAATTCTTGAATCAATGGATCAGGTAACACCAAACCTGCTTCCTCCTGACCTGAAGCCTCCTCAAGACTCCCAGTTGCCACGTCCTGATTCGTCTGAGATAAAGTGAGGACACGCCCATCCTCATTGTCCACTATTTCACTCCATTTGCCAGTAGCCGCCATATCCATCTCTTCCGTTGCTACCGGTAGTTCCTCCCCAACCACAACATTCTCCTTCTGCAATACATCAACACGACTGGGTCGCTGCTGCTCCATCCTCTTGTCACAAGTTGCTGCCATATGCGCCACCGAGCCACATATCCTACAAGTCCTCTGTTGCCCAGCGTACGTAACGTAGACTTGTGTACGAAATCCATCCATGGTGACATAGGACGGAATCTGGCTCCTTAAGGTCATTTTCAGGGAATATGAACCCTCCAACAGCCCAGCATAAATACCTTGAGCCCACCGTTCAACCGAGGCAGCATGAACAACCCCGTACCGGCTAAATGCCTCCCTGACATCAGCCTCACTTGCCTCAAAAGTCACATTCCATAGCCTTATCCAAGTATAGTAGCTGGAAACATCCCGAAGTCGTACCACTAGACCGGAGTTGATCTCAATCCTCTGCTCTTGGTATCTCTCCACCACCCGGTTGTAAACACTGCTCTCCAGGAATTTCACAAAGATTCTGGCAGAACCATTCAATGCCAATCCACACAATTCACTATGCGATATTCCATAGGTGTCACGTATTATCGCTGGTAACAGTACATCCGCATTGCTGGGATAAATGGCCCCCTGCAATACCTCAACACAGACTGTATTGACTCGGCGCTTACTCCTGTAAGCCATCTTTGTGAAAATCAGTAATATGCGGTGGTACCACCAGGTGCCAGAGCAGTCGCACCCGCACACCACCAAGGCTGGGCTGCGAATGAAGTAAGATTAGGGACAAGATAGACCCACTTAAGAGTAACTCAGGACAGATCACCGACAGTGATAAGGAAATGTGTGAACTTATGAGCACTTACTTCCTCTCAGTTTTAACTCAGGAAGATACTAGCGAAATTCCAGAAATAATAAATTATGTAGAACAGGACGATAATAAACTATGCTTTATTAGGAAAACTAGTGACATGGTCCTCAGACAAATAGAGAAATTAAAGCCTAACAAATCCCCAGGCCGCGATGAACTGTTTGCGAGGGTTTTAAAGGAATGTAAAGAGGAACTTAGCATACCTTTGCCTAATCTTTTCAAGATTAGGCAAATGTAATACCTATTTACAAGGCAGGTGATATGTCCTTAGCTACGAACTATAGACCAATAAGCCTTATCTCCACAGTGGGAAAATTTATGGAATCAATAATTGCCGAGGCAATTCATAGCCATCTTGAAAGGCAAAAATTGATTAATATATTTCAGCACGGTTTTACAAAGGGACGTTCCTGTCTTACGAATTTACTAACTTTTTTCACTAAGGTATTTAAGGAGGTAGATCATGGTATTGAATATAATATTGTGTAAATGGGCTTCAATGAGGCTTTCGATAGAGTTCCACATCAGAGGCTATTGAGGAAACTTAGGCACGCAGAATAGGAAGAGAAATTGTTTCCTGGGTAGAGACTTTATTGACATATAGGCAGCAGAGAGTTTGCATAAATGGGGAGAAATCAGAATGGGGGCACGTCACAAGCGGTGTTCCACAGGGGTCAGTGTTGGGCCCCTTGTTGTTCCTAATTTACATTAACGACCTAGATGAGGGAATAAATAGTGACATAAGCAAATTTGCTGATGACACCAAAATAGACCGTCCAATTCATTGTAATGAGGACATTAGAGCACTCCAGGATGATTTGAATAGACTGAAGCAGTGGTCGGAGATGTGGCAGATGCAGTTTAATATAGACAAATGCAAAGTTCTAAATGTTGGACGGGAAAATAACCATGCCACATATAAACTAAATAATGTTTATCTTAATTTTACTGATTACGAAAATAATTAGGAGTTCTGGTTAGCAGTAATCTGAAACCAAGACAACAGTGAATAAGTGTTCGCAATAAAGCGAACAGAATCCTTCGCTTCATATCAAGAAGTATAAATAATAGAAGTCCTCAGGTTGTTCTTCAACTCTATATATCTTTGGTTAGGCCTCATTTAGATTATGCTGCACAGTTTTGGTCACAGTATTACAGAATGGATATAAATACACTAAAAAATGTACAAAGAATGATGACAAAGTTGATCCCATGTATCAGAAATCTTCCCTATGAGGATAGACTGAGGGCCCTGAATCTGCACTCTCTAGAAAGGCGTAGAATTAGAGGGGATATGATTGAGGTGTATAAATAGAAAACAGGAATGAATAATGGGGATGTAAATAGTGTGCTAAAAATATCTAGCCAAGACAGGACTCGTAGCAATGAATTTAAGCTGGAAAAATTCAGATTCAGGAAGTATATAGGAAAGCACTGGTTTGGTAATAGAGTTGTGGATGAGAGGAACAAACTCCCGAGAACCGTCATAGAAGCTAAAACGTTTTGTAGTTTTAAAAATAGGTTAGATAAATACATGAGTGGGTGTGGGTGGGTGTGAGTTGGACCTGACTAGCTTGTGCTACTAGGTCTTATGCCGTGCTCCTTCCTAAAGTGAACGTGAAATAACCTGCCGGCAGGTTATGTCACATCTCCCTGAGGCGCATATAAACCAGCATATAGGCGCCTGGCAAACCTAAGAATAACATTCCGATACCTCAGTAAAGAATCGTTCAAGACTCTATACACCGTGTATGTCAGGCCCATATTGGAGTATGCAGCGCCAGAGTGGAACCCACACCTGGTCAAGCACATCAAAAAATTAGAGAAAATGCAAAGGTTTGCAACAAGACTAGTCCCAGAGCTAAGGGCAATGTCCTACGAAGAAAGATTAAGGGAAATCAGCCAAACGACACTGGAGAAATGGAGGGTTTGGGGAGACATGATAATGACATATAAAATACTGTGAGGAATTCACAAGGTGGACAGAGACAGGATGTTCCAGAGATGGGAAACAGAAACAAGGGGTTACAATTGGAAGTTGAAGACTCAGATGAGTCAGAGGGATGTTAGGAAGTATTCGGTCAGAGTTGTCAGGAAGTGGAATAGTCGGGAAAGTGACATAGTGGAGACAGGAACCATACGAGGATTGATAAAGCACATAGAGCAGGGAGAGAGAGGACCTAGTTGCGATCATTGAAGAGGTGGAACCAGGAACTATGACTCAACCCCAGCAACCACAAATAGGTGAGTACACACACAATTGACTCGAAAGAGGATCCTGCATGTGAACGCGCGAGTAAGGGATATATACCAATGAACCGTAGGGTGTACCTCGACAGAGAAAGAACACAACAAAGGAAGAAACTGAAAGAAATGGTACAAAGATGCAAGAAGGAAAGAGAGGCAAAGACGGAGATGTGCAGGAAAACCCAGGCTCAGAAGGAAGAGTAAATACAACTTCCCTCAGACCCACCTACAGAAGGACCTCAACCACGACAACCCCAATGCAACCAAACAATCTAACCCAAAATGCACACACCATACCCATGCCCCATCCCCTCTCATCAACAGCAACAACTCCTAGTTCCCCGCCAGGTATCCTGCTCCCCCAACCCCAACATTCTCCCCAGACCACAGTTTTAGGAAAGAAGTTGAAGGTTTGGTATATGAATGCAGATGGAATAACAAATTAATGTGAGGAGTGGCATGAAAGAATCAAGGAGACATGCCCAGACATTATAGCACTCACAGAAACAAAACTCACAGGGAAAATAATAGACACAATCTTTCCATCCAGGTATCAGATCCTGAGGAAAGCTAATGGGAGCAGAGAGGGAGGAGGTGTTGCACTGCTCATCAAAAACCGATGGGGATTTGAGGAAATGGATGGAATGGACGAAATGGGCGAAAGGGTCTACATAGTAGGTACAATTCAGCCATGGGGACATAAGTTAGTCATTGCAAGTTAGTCACTACAGAACTGCAGGAGGCCAAGGGAAGAATATTAAGAGAGCAACAGAGCAATTGTGGACACATTAGCTGAGGTGGCCAGAAGAGCTCACACGAGTAGAGCAAAGCTCCTAGTTATGGGTGATTTCAATCACAAGGAGATTGATTTGGAAAACCTGGATCCATATAGGGGCTCTAAAACATGGAAAGCTAGGATGATAGATATGGTACTGGAAAACCTCATTCATCAATATGTTAGGGACACTACCAGAGAGTGAGGTGAAGATGACCTCGTATTCACCTTGAGTAGTTTAGACATCAAGAACATTACATATGAAAGGCCCCTCAGAGCTAGTGATCACATGGTTCTGAGCTTTGAATAAATACTAGAGTTACAAGTGGAGAGGGTAACAGGAGTAGGATGGTAAAAGCCAAGCTACAAAAAGGAGGACTACACAGGCATGAGGAACTTTCTGAAAGAGGTTCAGTGGGAAAGATAATTGGTAGGAAAATCACTACACGATATGATGGACTACATGACAATAAAATGCAAGGAGGCAGAGTAGAGGTTTGTACCCAAGAACAACGGAAATAATGGGAAGACCAGAACGAGCCCTTTGTTTACCCAAAGGTGTAGGGAGGCAAAAACTAAGTGCACTAGAGAATGGAAAAAAGTACAGAAGACAAAGGACCCAGGAAAATAAAAAAAAGATTAGTCGAAGAGTCAGAAACGAGAATGTGTAGATAAGTAGGGAGGATCAGCGACATTACGTAAACGACATTGCAATGAAAGTCAAGTCTGACCTGAAGCTGTTGTATAGCCATATCAGGACGAACACAATAGTCAAGGACCAGGTAATCAGGCTGAGGAAGGAAGGTGGGGAGCTCACAAGAAACGACCAAGAAGTATGTGAGGAGCTCATCATGAGATTTAAGGAAGTATTTACAATGGTAACAGTCAGAACTCCGGGAAGTCAGAATAGGGAGGTACACCAACAAGGGATATACCAACAAGTGCTGGATGAAATACACATAAACGAAGAGGAAGTGAAGAAGCTGCTAAGTGACCTTGATACCTCAAAGGCGATGGGACCGGACATCTCTCCGTGGTTCCTTAGAGAGGGAGCAAAGACGCTGTACTCACCTAGTTCTCACCTAGTTGTGGTTACAAGGGTCGAGTCATAGCTCCTGGCCCCGCCTCTTCACTGGTCGCTACTGGGTCACTTTTCCTGCTCCATAAGTTTTATCATACCTCTTCTTAAAGCTATGTATGGATCCTGCCTCCACTACATCACTTCCCAGACAATTCCACTTCCTAACAACTCTGTGACTGAAGAAATACTTCCTAACATCCCTGTGATTCATCAGAGTCTTCAACTTCTAACTCTGACCCCTTGTTGCTGTGTCCCATCTCTGGAACATCCTGTCTTTATCCACCTTGTCGATTCCTCTCAATATTTTATATGTAGTTTTATAGTTAGTGATCACATAGTCATGAGGTTCGAATACACTGTGGAGCTAAAAGTATATAGATACCTAAGACATGTAAGATTGGAGAAGCCAAACTACAAAAGAGGGGACTACACAGGTATGAGGAATTTCCTACACGAGGTACAGTGGGAAGGAGAACTGGTGGGGAAAACAGTGAATGAAATGATGAAATATGTGACCACAAATGCAAAAAGGTGGAGGAGAGGTTCATACCTAAGGGCAACAGAATTAATGGGAAGACCAGAATCAGCCCTTAGTTCACCCAAAGGTGTAGAGGCCAAAACCAAGTGTGCTAGAGAATGGAAGAAGTATAGAAAACAGAGGACCCAGGAAAATGAGATTCTACCTGGAGTCTACCTGGGGAGAATTCCAGGGGTCAACGCCCCCGCGGCCCGGTCCGTGACCAGGCCTCCTGTTGGACCAGAGCCTGATCAACCAGGATGTTACTGCTGGCCGCACGCAGTCCAACGTACGAACCATAGCCCGGCTGGTCAGGTACCGACTTTAGGTGCCTGTCCAGTGCCTGCTTGAAGACAGCCAGGGGTTTGTTGGTAATCCCCCTGATGTATGCTGGGAGGCAGTTGAACAATCTTGGGCCCCTCACACTTATTGTGTTGTCCCTCAACGTGCTAGTGGCACCCCTGCTGGGGGGGATGTTACATCGCCTGCCGAGTCTTTTGCTTTCATAGGGAGTGATTTTTGTGTGCAAGTTTGGTACTAAGCCCTCGAGAATTTTCCATGTGTATATAATAATGTATCTCTCCCGACTGCGTTCTAGAGAGTACAGGTTTAGGAACTTCAAGCGTTCCCAGTAGTTGAGGTGGTTTATCGCACTTATACGTGCGGTGAAGGTTCTCTGCACATTTTCAAGGTCAGCAATTTCACCCGCCTTGAAAGGTGCCGTTAGTGTGCAGCAATATTCTAGCCTAGATAGAACAAGCGATCTGTAAAGTGTCAACATGGGCTTGGCATCCCTGGTTTTGAAGGTTCTCATTAACCATCCTGTCATTTTTCGAGCAGATGCAATTGCTACTTTGTTATGGGCCTTGAAGGTGAGATCCTCTGACATGATCACTCCTAGGTCTTTGACATTAGTTTTTCGCTCTATTGTGTGGTTGGAATTAGTTTTGTACTCCGAAGATTTTTTTATTTCTTCACGTTTTCCGTATCTGAGTAATTGAAATTTCTCATCATTGAATTTCATATTGTTTTCTGCAGCCCATTTAAAGATTTGGTTTATGTCTGCTTGGAGTCTAGCCGTGTCTTCTACGGTGGACACTGTCATACAGATTCGGGTGTCATCTGCAAAGGAAGACACAGCACTGTGGCTTATATCCCTGTCAATATCTGATATGAGGATGAGGAATAGGATGGGAGCAAGTACTGTGCCTTGTGGAACAGAGCTTTTCACAGTAGCTGCCTCAGACTTTACTCTGTTGACTACTACACTTTGTGTTCTACATGTTAGGAAATTATAGATCCATCTACCAACTTTTCCTTTTATTCCTTTATCACGCATTTTGTGTGCTATTACACCATGGTCACACTTGTCAAAGGCTTTTGCAAAATCTGTGTATATAACATCTGCATTCTGTTTATCTTCTAGAGCATCCAGGACCTTGTCGTAGTGGTCCAGTAGTTGGGACAGACAGGAGCGGCCTGCTCTAAACCCATGCTGTCCTGGGTTGTGCAATTGATGGGTATCAAGATGGGTGGCGATCTTGTTTCTTAGAACCCTTT
>WNWK01044120.1:0-15223 GCA_009830355.1 Cherax destructor | reverse complement strand
GGGCCATTGGCCGGGCAAGCTTTTCCCCTCCCGTTCGATGGCGCCGTAGGGTCCCGGGCGCGGCGGTGGATCTTTTGCGCTCCCGGGGTTTCCCTCATGTTTGTGGGGTTTCCCCTTCCGCATAGCCCTGTCGTACCAGTGTCGGCTCCGGGATGCTCCTGGTGCAGGAACGGGCGTCTGGCTCCCGAGGCTCCCCCCAGGCACCTGCCTGCGGCTAATGGCAATCGTGGTTGTAGGTTGAGCAGCAAGTTGGCAGACTTAGCCGCCCTATCTGCATCATTCCGGAAGATCAATGTGGCTTGGAATCCAATTGATTGTCGCTTGACGGCCTTCCAGTGAGTGTAGGTCCCTCCTGATAGCGGTGAGGAGCCGTATGTTGTCCCTGGTTCCTATGCATGATGGCCTGTATGCCGCCCTGGAGTGACATGGATGACCGGAGGCTGTTGGTGTCCTTGGAGTGCGTGTTGAGTGGCCTTCAGGATGGCGTAGGCCATCGAGGAAAAAGATTCTCTTCTGTAACAGAACCCATATCTCTAAACTTTGCGTTACTTATAATTCGTGGGGACGAAGCAAAGAGTTGGACGAACTTGACCGGTGCATTAGATTTCTGGGTAATCATAATGAAAGGGGATTGCCAGGCCAGACTGAATAATTGTCACCAATGCAAAAAAGGCAGACACCACATAGTGATGTGCAAGAGCGGGTGTACTCCTAGTAATGGCAAGGATAATCACCCTGACACCACAGTGGCGCACATAAACTTGCAGGCTAACGTTCGTATGGTTTAGCTGACGTTGCTTACCGGTGTTGGACATGACAATTAAGGATAAAGGCATAAAGCCAAGAGAGTGACAACGTTGTTAGATCAGGGGTCTCAATGTACTTTATAAGCGCAGTTGCCTATGGGATGGAAGTACGAAGGGGATATCATACAATCTTGAATTATTGGGGTTCCTCTCGGATAAAAGGCCCAGTCGTATGACACCGTCTATATAAACGTCAGTCTGGGCAGAGAGAAAACCCAAGTTAATCAGTAGTCGTGGATAGACTACCAGAGAAGATCTCTACCGTGGGTCTTAATGCCGCCATGCAGAGACTCTCCCAGAATAAGGTGAACCTGGCCCCCCCAGTGGTCAATAATGACTCTGTGGGACCAATAGGGGTATTTGTGCAGCGACTATTATGCGGCCTTCGTGAAGGGTATGACAGAGGTGTGGAGTCACTCTTCTCAACACGGGTGCAGGCCATGTCATTTTATGGCCGGCTTCCTCGCTGTAATGAATGACTGGAGGAAGCCATAAATGCAGAGTACATATTCTTCTATAGAGGATGCCAGTACATAAGTTGTGGGAACTGGACAGTGTGGGATGTAGGTGACGTGACATAGTGAGTAAAAGTTGGGGGGCCAGCGGCACCCGCGGCGCCTGTAGGTGAGGCAGAAAAAACCAAGTGGTAAAAAAACGGAGTGCGGAGCCGACGAACACATATTACCTTCCTAATATGTGTCAGTAATTACGTTTTATGTAGGGAGGGGCCCTGCACACCCCTATAGATTTCCATCCGTACAGTGAACATTAATGATATATTAGGACTAGGAGGTACAATGTGAGCTTACCTAGTCAGGTGTGCATCCTAATTTGTGTACTTTGTTTCTCTGCAGCTAGGAGCATTCGCTATGTTGTATCTTAATAAAGGATTATCAGCCAGCACACACCCGAATGTCTCTTTGACCAGACAGTATCGGGATTAATGTACATGAGGAAAGTCCAGATAACTCCTTCACTCAGGAACAATACCTGAAGGATGTTAAATTCAAGTCTGAACAATACTGGGTGCGACTCCCATGGAAGCTAAACCATCCGGAACTACCCACAATACCGGATGGTGTATGGTCAATTAAAGGCCCAGCTCCACGAATTGAGTAAGACACCAGAATTGTTGACTGCTTATAATGAAATAATTAATGAACAGTTAAATAATCAGTTCATAGAGGAGGTACCCCCTGAGCAAACCAAGATTCATGGCCACTACTTACCTCATCACGAAGTGAAGAAAGATTCGAAAACCACTTCTTTGAGGATTGTGTCTAATTGTAGTGCCAAGGGTAATAAAAATGTACCTAGTTTGAATGATTGTTTGATGACAGGTCCGTCGCTGACGGAGAAATTGGGAGACGTGTTATTGAATTTCAGAGTTAATGATTATGCCTTTACAGCAGACATAAGTAAAGCCTTCCTGAGAGTGGGTTTGTAAGAAACAGATCGGGATTACACAAGATTCCTGTGGCCAGAGGATCCTAGCAATTGACTTAGTCTGCTGAAAACCTTCCGATTCAGAAGTGTTTTGTTTGCGCTACTTCTAGTCCGTTCCTACTTCAGGCGACGATAAATGCGCATCTTAAACGTACAGGTGGTCCACTGAGTGAAACAATGAGTAAACAATTTTATGTGGATAATTTCCTGGGTGTGACGTCAACTGAAGAGGAGCTAATGATGATATATGAAGGGGCTAATGGCATAATGCAAGGTGCAAATATGCCTCTCAGGGAGTGGAACAGTAATTCGTCCAGGTTAAAGGACCGAATAAATAAAGACAATCCTGGAGATGGAGTCTCGGGGTGTAGCAATGTATTGGGACTGACTTGGGATACTGAGAGAGACTTGTTATCGTTAAAGCGTAATAATTATAGTATGCCCAAGAAATTAACGAAGAGAGTCCTACTTGCTGAAGTTTCAAAATGCTTCGATCCACTAGGCTTAGTGGCGCCTCGTACAATTCGAGGGAAATTATTGGTACAAAAGGCATGGAAGCAGAAGTGTGCTTGGGATGAAATCCTACCTGAGGAATTCGTTCAGGTGGGAAGAATTAATTGGTGATTACGAGAAAATTCCAATGTTGGAGTTCCCACGGTGTGTAACATGCCCTAGAGTGCAGAATATACTCCACATTTTTTGCGATGCTTGTAAATTACCATATGGAGCAGTCGCTTATCTTCAATGTGATAAAGACATCTCTCTTGTCATGTCTAAAGCTAAAGTGGCTCCAATTAAATTTCGTACCTTACCTCAGTTGGAATTAACAGCCATTTATGTGGTGTCAAATTAGCTGATTATATACTGAGTAAATTGCCAGAGATAAACATTAGTGACACCATAATTTGGTCTGATAATGAGGTATCCTTGCAGTGGATCCGTAACGGAAACAGCAAGATTGTCTTTGTGCAAAATAGAGTCGCAGAAACTAACCAGATGCAAGAGAAGTATAATAGTTTGGGCCAACATAAGTTAACTTTTAATCCTATTCCCGGGCGGAGAACCCAGCTGATCTCTTGTCTCGTTTGTTGACTTATGTAAAATTTGTGAAGACTTTATCGTGGTTTAAAGGGCTCAGTTGGCTGGTGGATAAAATTAATTGGCCTGTTCAAATGGCGCATATTGCTACGGTGGAAATTACTGTGAACACGGCTCCAGTCATTGGCCCTCCTTAGCTATTGATATAAATAGATACTCATCTTTCCCAAAATTGATTAATGTCACGAAGTTGGTGTTTAACTTCATAAACAAGATGAATATCCGTATGATTTTCCTCATCCCTGAAATACTGGGTACAGAGAGTACAAGGAGAAATCTATGGAGAGGAGATTAAATTACTAAGGGATGGAAAAATTGTGAAAGGTTCAATAATAGAGAAATTGGGGCTATACTTGGAGGATGACGTAATCAGGTGCAGAGGTAGATTGCAAAATGCAAAGTGATATTGAAGACGACACTGACCAGGGGATACCAGAAGAAGAAAGTGTGATCCGGCCTACCAGGAGAACAGCTGTTCAGTCCATGGCAGGCTGGAAACTCCTCTTGCAAGAGGATGCAATTTGAATCGTCTAACAACGAACTCTGCCCGGATGCAGTGTGGAAAATATTGTTATTTTCCGAAAGTTATATTCGATAAACTTTCAATATGAAAAGATATCATTAATGTGCTGCTAGTGGTTTGACGTTTATCTGAGTATGAAGATAGAACCATTGAATAGGCGGGGCTTGAGTGGATTCAAGTAGGCGGGCAGTGTCACCGGGAATTACCTAGGGTTCGGTACCTACCAGGATGGCAGCAGGAATCTGGCATTTGTGCCAACCAGACAGTGTTTAACAGCCGCAATTCGTAATGTAAAGGGTTATCCATGCATTCAACGCATACTTTGGGACATTAAGTCCGAGAATCACTGTAATAGGGTGATAATTGAGTAAATTGTGACGTGACGAGTAACGCCGGTCTAGGCCTAAACCGGGCGCCGTTGACGTGACTATCTGACTGGATACGGTCACAACCCTGATTCTGGGTGACTTTTGTAAAGGAAGTGATGTGAAATTACTATCAGTATTTGATGGGACGTTAAAGTCCAGTGAATCATCTTTATAAGGAATTGGAGGGGAGATAAATACCTCGGGTGCCAGCGGTTGAGGGACGCCAGCCGGGGAAGCCATGTTGGATACATTGGAATGGTAACGGGTTACCATTTTCATCTCGACACATCGACGTTGAAATTTAATAAAGTGAACATTAATGAGAATAAACCAGTGAAACATTAATTTGGCGTGTGAATTAAAGACGATTTGGTGATGTTAATATCACGAGAGAGAATGTGTGCAGTGGTGCTCAGCAACATTCTCATAATGATCATATGTTGACCACCTGATTCTGTCCCGAGAATTGTAGAGGTGTCTTTGCCGGGAGCATAATCGCTACCATGCAAAGACCATGAGACCGACGCGAGGGAACACCAACAAAGCAAATGACTCCCTCACTTACAGCTAAGTACTTGCTTTTGTATCAGTCTGTTGTCGGCCGATAGGATTGTTATAATTCATATGTACCTTAGCTAGGTCAACGATCTACAATGCACATCCATAATGCTGTTAATGGGTGAGTGAAGTTCATGTTAACTTAATTGAGTGTTCTCTCCTCTTCTTTCTACTCTAAAACAGTCAAATCCTCATATACAGTCCACAACCATTATTGTATCGTATGTACTAGTGCGAGTTATTTTTACTTTAAACTGGTCCAGAGCGGACGTGGGTCTAGAGTGTGAGAATATCGAAGGTGGTCGTCTCAGCGACCAGGACGACTCAAGTTTTCTCACACCTCGCGAGTGACTGTGGTAAAATTATACTAGAAGGTCACCTCCCTTTGAGATTATCTGTTTGTAAGTGGCGGTGAAGTCCATACAGGTAATCCCTTAATTCCCCACAGCATGGTTGTAGTCAGTCTTAATGACTGGTGGTAGTCAGTCTTGATGACTGGTGGTAGTCAGTCTTGATGACTGGTTTGGAAATTTGTCTTTGGACTGCCTCCTTGTAAGCTGCCCCCCTGGCAAGCACTGTTGACACCGACACTGAGACACTCCTCTCAGGCTCACAAGTGGCTTATGGGACAGATTTCCATTTAACTGCAGCTGCAAGAATTTCCCAAAAACCTGGAGTTACCTGGTGTTTACCTGGAGAGAATTCCAGGGGTCAACGCCCCTGCAGCTCGGTCTGTGACCAGACCTCATGTTGGACCAGAACCTGATCAACCAGGCTGTTACTGCCGGCCGCACGCAGTCCAACGTACGAACCACAGCCCGGCTGATCAGGTACCGACTTGAGGTGCCTGTCCAGTGCCTGCTTGAAGACAGCGAGGGGCTTGTTGGTAATCCCCCTGATGTATGCTGGGAGGCAGTTGAACAATCTTGGGCCCCTGACACTTATTGTGTTGTCCCTCAACGTGCTAGTGGCACCCCTGCTCTTCATTGGGGGGATGTTACATCGCCTGCCGAGTCTTTTGCTTTCGTAGGGAGTGATTTTCGTGTGCAAGTTTGGTACTAAGCCCTCGAGAATTTTCCATGTGTATATAATAATGTATCTCTCCCGCCTGCGTTCTAGGGAGTACAGGTTTAGGAACTTCAAGCGTTCCCAGTAGTTGAGGTGGTTTATCGCACTTATGCGTGCGGTGAAGGTTCTCTGCACATTTTCAAGGTCAGCAATTTCCCCTGCCTTGAAAGGTGCAGTTAGTGTGCAGCAATATTCCAGCCTAGATAGAACAAGCGATCTGTAAAGTGTCAACATGGGCTTGGCATCCCTGGTTTTGAAGGTTCTCATTATCCATCCTGTCATTTTTCTAGCAGATGTGATTGCTACGGTGTTATGGTCCTTGAAGGTGAGATCCTCTGACATGATCACTCCCAGGTCTTTGACATTAGTTTTTCGCTCTATTGTGTTGTTGGAATTAGTTTTGTATCCAATGAGATTTTAATTTCTTCACGTTTTCCTTATCTGAGTAATTGAAATTTCTCATCATTGAACTTCATATTGTTTTCTGCAGCCCATTTAAAGATTTGGTTGATGTCTGCTTGGAGTCTTGCAGTGTCTTCAACGGTGGACACTGTCATACAGATTCGGGTGTCATCTGCAAAGGAAGACACGGCACTGTGGCTTATATCCCTGTCTATGTCCGATATGAGGATGAGGAACAGGATGGGAGCAAGTACTGTGCCTTGTGGAACAGAGCTTTTCACAGTAGCTGCCTCAGACTTTACTCTGTTGACTACTACTCTTTGTGTTCTACTTGTTAGGAAATTATAGATCCATCTACCAACTTTTCCTGTTATTCCTTTATCACGCATTTTGTGTGCTATTACACCATGGTCACACTTGTCAAAGGCTTTTGCAAAATCTGTGTATATAACATCTGCATTCTGTTTATCTTCTAGAGTAGGGATGTATCGGATGTGAAAAATTTAGATATCCGGTATGCGGATGTGTATACGGATGTCTTACTTATTTTGCGGATGCGGATGCGGATTACGGATGTCACATCTTGACATCCGGGCGGATGCGGATGAGGATTTTGCAGGACAGTCATAAAACACCAGATTTTTGTTTTTATACCACATGGCAAATACTTTTATTACATAATACTTTTATTTATAATAATTTTATTACATAATAAATAATACTTTAATTTCATAATACTTTTATTATATAATACTTTCATTACATATTTACATAATACTTTTATTACATAATACTTTTATTACATAATCAATTGACATTTGCTTAATACTTAAAGTTTATGATTGGAAGATTTTTCTTCAAGAATAACAGTTTCTCTGCATTTTCTGCCAGAAGTAGTTTTCGTTTGTTGTCATAAATGAGACCAACAACACTGAACAACTGCTCACTTGGAACACTTCTTGGTTAGCAACACTGAACAACTGCTCACTAGGAACACTGCTTGGTGGGCAACACTGAACAACTGCTCACTAGGGACACTGCTTGGTGGGCAACACTGAACAACTGCTCACTAGGAACACTGCTTGGTGGGCAACACTGAACAACTGCTCACTAGGAACACTGCTTGGTGGGCAACACTGAACAACTGCTCACTAGGAACACTGCTTGGTGGGCAACACTGAACAACTGCTCACTAGGAACACTTCTTGGTGGGCAACACTGAACAACTGCTCACTAGGAACACTGCTTGGTGGGCAACACTGAACAACTGCTCACTAGGAACACTGCTTGGTGGGCAACACTGAACAACTGCTCACTAGGAACACTGCTTGGTGAGCAACACTGAACAACTGCTCACTAGGACACTGCTTGGTGAGGCAACACTGAACAACTGCTCACTAGGAACACTGCTTGGTGGGCAACACTGAACAACTGCTCACTAGAACACTGCTTGAGTGGGAAACACTGAACAACTGCTCACTAGGAGACACTGCTTGGTGAGCAACACTGAACAACTGCTCACTAAAAAAAAAAAAAAAAAAAAAAAAAAAAAAAAAAAAAAAAAAAAAAAAAAAAAAAAAAAAAAAAAAAAAAAAAAAAAAAAAAAAAAAAAAAAAAAAAAAAAAAAAAAAAAAAAAAAAAAAAAAAAAAAAAAAAAAAAAAAAAAAAAAAAAAAAAAAAAAAAAAAAAAAAAAAAAAAAAAAAAAAAAAAAAAAAAAAAAAAAAAAAAAAAAAAAAAAAAAAAAAAAAAAAAAAAAAAAAAAAAAAAAAAAAAAAAAAAAAAAAAAAAAAAAAAAAAAAAAAAAAAAAAAAAAAAAAAAAAAAAAAAAAAAAAAAAAAAAAAAAAAAAAAAAAAAAAAAAAAAAAAAAAAAAAAAAAAAAAAAAAAAAAAAAAAAAAAAAAAAAAAAAAAAAAAAAAAAAAAAAAAAAAAAAAAAAAAAAAAAAAAAAAAAAAAAAAAAAAAAAAAAAAAAAAAAAAAAAAAAAAAAAAAAAAAAAAAAAAAAAAAAAAAAAAAAAAAAAAAAAAAAAAAAAAAATTTTTTTTTTTTTTTTTTTTTTTTTTTTTTTTTTTTTTTTTTTTTTTTTTTTTTTTTTTTTTTTTTTTTTTTTTTTTTTTTTTTTTTTTTTTTTTTTTTTTTTTTTTTTTTTTTTTTTTTTTTTTTTTTTTTTTTTTTTTTTTTTTTTTTTTTTTTTTTTTTTTTTTTTTTTTTTTTTTTTTTTTTTTTTTTTTTTTTTTTTTTTTTTTTTTTTTTTTTTTTTTTTTTTTTTTTTTTTTTTTTTTTTTTTTTTTTTTTTTTTTTTTTTTTTTTTTTTTTTTTTTTTTTTTTTTTTTTTTTTTTTTTTTTTTTTTTTTTTTTTTTTTTTTTTTTTTTTTTTTTTTTTTTTTTTTTTTTTTTTTTTTTTTTTTTTTTTTTTTTTTTTTTTTTTTTTTTTTTCACTAGGAACACTGCTTGGTGGGCAACACTGAACAACTGCTCACTAGGGGCACTGCTTGGTGGGCAACACTGAACAACTGCTCACTAGGGCACCCCCCCCCCCCCCCCCCCCCCCCCCCCCCCCACTGACACCGGCGAGGGATGTTTTGCAGGACAGTCATAAAACACCGTTTGTTAACACTGAAAACTTACTAAACAATCATAAACATAACAACTCTATTAAAAATTTATTACAAATAAAAACTCACTAAACTTTATAATAAACTTCATAAACATCTTTGGCAACATAACAATTGCTTCTAAGACTAGTTATGAGAAACTAAAACTCTCACTAGGAACGTTGGGCAACACTGAACAACTGCTCACTGGAACACTTTTGGGCAACACTGAACAACTGCTCACTAGGCACTGCTTGGTGGCAACACTGAACAACTGCTCACTAGGACACTGCTTGGTGGCAACACTGAACAACTGCTCACTAGGGACACTGCTTGGTGGCAACACTGAACAACTGCTCACTGGAACACTGCTTGGTGAGCAACACTGAACAACTGCTCACTAGGAAAAAAAAAAAAAAAAAAAAAAATTTTTTTTTTTTTTTTGAACAACTCTCACTAGGAACACTGCTTGGTGGCAACACTGAACAACTGCTCACTAGGAACACTGTTGGTGGGCAACACTGAACAACTGCTCACTAGGCACTGCTTGGTGGGCAACACTGAACAACTGCTCACTAGGGACACTGCTTGGTGGGCAACACTGAACAACTGCTCACTAGGGGCACTGCTTGGTGGGCAACACTGAACAACTGCTCACTAGGGACACTGCTTGGTGGGCAACACTGAACAACTGCTCACTAGGGACACTGCTTGGTGGGCAACACTGAACAACTGCTCACTAGGGGCACTGCTTGGTGGGCAACACTGAACAACTGCTCACTAGGGACACTGCTTGGTGAACAACACTAAACAACTGCTCACTAGGGACACTGCTTGGTGGGCAACACTGAACAACTGCTCACTAGGAACACTGCTTGGTGGGCAACACTGAACAACTGCTCACTAGGGACACTGCTTGGTGGGCAACACTGAACAACTGCTCACTAGGGACACTGCTTGGTGGGCAACACTGAACAACTGCTCACTAGGGACACTGCTTGGTGGGCAACACTGAACAACTGCTCACTAGGGGCACTGCTTGGTGGGCAACACTCATCAACTGCTCACTAGGGACACTGCTTGGTGGGCAACACTCAACAACTGCTCACTAGGAACACTGCTTGGTGGGCAACACTGAACAACTGCTCACTAGGGACACTGCTTGGTGGGCAACACTGAACAACTGCTCACTAGGGACACTGCTTGGTGAACAACACTGAACAACTGCTCACTAGGAACACTGCTTGGTGGGCAACACTCAACAACTGCTCACTAGGGACACTGCTTGGTGGGCAACACAGATACTGGCAAGCAATCTTCGCAACATCAGGGTACTGTGGAAACTTTTTTAGTCACTAAAAGTTCCACAGGGTAAGTGAGCCGTTAGGAGCCTTAAACATACCGTGGATCGGCCCTCGGAGTTTATAAACCCACACTCCCAACCAAAACAACTACACACTCTAGCTTTTGAAGGTGACTATTATGTATATTTTGATTGATAGATTTATCCACCTAGGAACACCTAGGCAAGTTTGTACAGATAAAAACTAATATTAGAATTATTTGGGCAACGTTAGATATTAATACTGTAGCTCTAGCACCCTAATATAGGTAGTTATAGGCCTGAATAGGCAAGCATTAGGTATGTTAGCTAGAGACAACTGGCAGCCCACACGAATCTAGGCAGTGTGGCGGTCACAAATCGTGACCTACGTTCTTACCAGACCAGACTCCACACGAACAAGACGTGCTGAGATCGAGCAGCACCCCCACGTGACCCAACATCTGTCCTGGGGCCCTGGAGGAGATCCGAAGTACCGTGGAAATCTGCCTCCATCCAGACCCATTACAGTAAGACTAGGCTTTCTTTCTCTCAGTATCTGGCCGGTTTTCTGGGGGAAACGTTAGTGAGTTATCTGTGAGTCTTAAGCAGACGGACGCCTTTGTGTTGGTATGTACCAGCGTCGTCTCTTAAGTTCAGTCTGGAAGCTAGTGTTACTTACTGCATATATTACTCAAGGGACATCCTAGGAACCAGGGAACTCTGAGGTGCAGGCAGGACACTAATTACCCCATCTTTTGCAGACAAAGTTTCTCCACTGCACATGGTGTTAGGAGGGGTTATATATAAGGAAGACCAGGACACATAGCCACCCTTTTTAATTCAAGTAAGTAAAACCCCCTTCCAGTATTGTGTAGGCAGTGTGGGGTTCCCCTTGCTGCAATTAGCTAGAAATTTGTACCATAGCCACTTGTAAGTCTGAGAGAACTGTCTCAGAGTGTCGGTGTCAACAGTGCTTGCCCAGAGTGCAACTTACAAGGGGCCAGTCCAAACAAGTTTCTATAGGTACTCTCCCTTCATTCTCTTCCACCACTGCAAGCTGTCTTCACTTGTTCCACTAATTCTCTTCTCCTTATGATATCTCTCAATAATATCTTGAATGGTTTTGCTTGCTGCAGACTCTGCAGAGGTTCCCTCTTCATCACTGCTGGAAGCAACAATGGACGTCATTGCTGCATCTAATGTTGCAACCACTCTAGTTTTTTGCGCTAAGTCTTCTGTTCTTCGTTTCTTTACTGGTTCTTCATCGTCCTTTGATTGTTTGCGTTTCTTTTCATTTCTCTCTTCACACAGTCTGGCAAGTGATGATTTCACAGTGGGCTTTATCAAGCCACAAACACATCTCATATCTGTTTGTGACTGAGATCTGTTTGTCACAAACAGATCTCAGTCCAATACAAAGGAGAATGGGTTTGATTGGTGTCGTGGGTGCGGGAGTGAATTCTTGGGTAGCTTTGGGTAGTGGTGATTTTGATAAGGACCTGCCTTGCATGGGCCAGTAGGCCTTCTGCAGTGTTCCTCCATAAGAACATAAGAAAGGAGGAACACTGCAGCAGTCCAGTCCCTGGACCCATTATGTACCTCTGTAATCTTTTGACTACCGCCCACAGGATGGGTATGGGGTGCATAATAAAGATATCAACGGCCTGTTGGCCCATACTAGGTAGGTCCTTCACAATCCATCCCACTAACAATATTTTCCCACTCAAAACCAACCCCTCTCACTCATGTGTTTATCCAATCTAATATGTTTATCAAACGCTATTTACATCCCTATATTAATTCCTGTTTTCCATTTATACACCTCCACAGTGTTACTGTGTGTGTCTCTCCCACATATGCAGATGAATGGTTCAGAGAACCGACAAGTTGATAAATTAGACACATATGAAACACTTGGGTATCTTTATTGAGGAAACGTTTCGCCACACAGTGGCTTCATCAGTCCATACAAAGGAGAATGATGTAATCAGTCCCTTAACCTTGACTCAATGTTGTCAGTCCATCAATCTTGATAATAATACAACATATGTGTGAAGAAGTGACTTATATACCGTAGGCAGGAGAGGTGCAGCAGTAGTAGGAGGTGTCACATTTGACCAATGTGGAAGTAGGTGGTGGCCAAGGGTTAGGCAAGTGAAGAATTCCCTGTATTAAGATACCAAGATGTTGCTGTGTCAGACAGTAACTCCAGGCTGAGGACTGACCACCACAAACTTCTCCTGTTCTTCACGATTCTCCTTTGTATGGACTGATGAAGCCACTGTGTGGCGAAACGTTTCCTCAATAAAGATATATAAGAACATAAGAAAGGAGGAACACTGCAGCAGGCCTGTTGGCCCATACTAGGCAGGTCCTTCACAATCCATCCCACTAACAGAATATTTGCTCAACCTAATTTTCAATGCATATGTGTCTAATAAACATATAAGCAGTATAATGTGATCCTTTATTGTGTTTATTTTTCCATTGTGTCGGTATTTTATATCATTTATTTTCAATGCATATGTGTGTAATTTATCAGCCTAGTAGGGTTATTGAAGCTAGCACCTTGGGTAGTTTTAAATTTAGGTTGGATAAATTCATGAGTGAGAGGGGTTGGTTTTGAGTGGGACTCGCACATGAGTAAATATAATTATCAAAGCTTATTTCTTGGATAGAATTGAAAATTTGGTGGGATGGATTGTGAAGGACTTGCCTAGTATGGGCCAAGAGGCCTGCTGCAGTGTTCCTCCTTTCTTATGTTCTCTCTCTCTCTCTGCACAGGTCATTATGTTATAATATTTGAAGCTGCAATGTTAATTTGTAAATCATAAGAACAAGTTTGTGGGAAACAAACATGCAAGCTCTGTAATTTAGGTTATAATATCCGCCACATCCGCTTTGTTTGGCCCGGATGCGGATGCAGATGCGGATATTTATTTAATAGTGATTACGGATGCGGATGTCTCATTTAGGAAAAATACGGATGCGGATGCGGATGTAAGAATTTATGCGGATGCTCCGGGGATGCGGATGCGGATACGGATATCCGATACATCCCTATTCTAGAGCATCCAGGACCTTGTCGTAGTGGTCTAGTAGTTGGGACAGACAGGAGCGACCTGCTCTAAACCCATGCTGCCCTGGGTTGTGGGTGACTCAGCTGAATGAAGTGACATCCAGGCAGGTTGTGGGTGACCCAGCTGCATTAGTGACCCCCAGGCAGGTTGTGGGTGACCCAGCTGCATCAAGTGACCACCAGGCAGGTTGTGGGTGACCCAGCTGCATCAAGTGACCACCAGGCAGGTTGTGGGTGACCCAGCTGCATCAAGTGACCACCAGGCAGGTTGTGGGTGACCCAGCTGCATCAAGTGACCACCAGGCAGGTTGTGGGTGACCCAGCTGCATCAAGTGACCACCAGGCAGGTTGTGGGTGACCCAGCTGCATCAAGTGACCACCAGGCAGGTTGTGGGTGACCCAGCTGCATCAAGTGACCACCAGGCAGGTTGTGGGTGACCCAGCTGCATCAAGTGACCACCAGGCAGGTTGTGGGTGACCCAGCTGCATCAAGTGACCACCAGGCTGGTTGTGGGTGACCCAGCTGCATCAAGTGACCACCAGGCAGGTTGTGGGTGACCCAGCTGCATCAAGTGACCACCAGGAAAAATTCGGTAAGTGGTGGTATTATTATAAGTTTTCTCATATAATGCATATACTATATATGTGTACCCCTTCCCCCCATCCTTCCGTCAGGCTAATCTAACTATATAGTCCACTATTTCACTATAAGATAAAGATAAGATATGATAAAAATTTCTTCAGATTTTTAACCCCGGAGGGTTAGCCACCCAGGATAACACACGTAAGTGAGTGCGTCATCGAGGACTGTCTGTCTTATTTCCATTGGGGTCCTCAATCTTGTCCCCCAGGATGCGACCCACACCAGTCGACTAACACCCAGGTACCTATTTGCTGTTAGGTGAACATGACAACAGGTGTAAGGAAACACGTCGAAATGTTTCCACCCCACTGGGAATCGAACCCGGGCACTCCGTGTGTGAAGCTAGTCAAAAAGATTACAGAGGTACATAATGGGTCCAGGGAGTGGACCCCAAAATTTTGAGAGCTGAGCAAGTTACAAAGGTAATGATCTCACAAGTTACAAAGGTAATGAACTCACAAGTTACAAAGGTAATGAACTCACAAGTTACAAATGTAATGAACTCACAAGTTACAAAGGTAATGAACTCACAAGTTACAAAGGTAATGAACTGACAAGTTACAAAGGTAATGAACTCACAAGTTACAAAGGTAATGAACTGACAAGTTACAAAGGTAATGAACTCACAAGTTACAAAGGTAATGAACTCACAAGTTACAAAGGTAATGAACTCACAAGTTACAAAGGTAATGAACTGACAAGTTACAAAGGTAATGAACTCACAAGTTACAAAGGTAATGAACCCACAAGTTACAAAGGTAATGAACTCACAAGTTACAAAGGTAATGAACTCACAAGTTACAAAGGTAATGAACTCACAAGTTACAAAGGTAATGAACTCACAAGTTACAAAGGTAATGAACTCACAAGTTACAAAGGTAATGAACTGACAAGTTACAAAGGTAATGAACTCACAAGTTACAAAGGTAATGAACTGACAAGTTACAAAGGTAATGAACTCACAAGTTACAAAGGTAATGAACTCACAAGTTACAAAGGTAATGAACTGACAAGTTACAAAGGTAATGAACTCACAAGTTACAAAGGTAATGAACTACAAGTTACAAAGGTAATGAACTACAAGTTACAAAGGTAATGAACTACAAGTTACAAAGGTAATGAACTCACAAGTTACAAAGGTAATGAACTCACAAGTTACAAAGGTAATGAACTCACAAGTTACAAAGGTAATGAACTGACAAGTTACAAAGGTAATGAACTGACAAGTTACAAAGGTAATGAACTGACAAGTTACAAAGGTAATGAACTCACAAGTTACAAAGGTAATGAACTCACAAGTTACAAAGGTAATGAA
>WNWK01044119.1:0-15223 GCA_009830355.1 Cherax destructor | reverse complement strand
TCACAATCCCTAACGTCCCCAAAGTCACAACAACGTCACACAGTCACAACTAACGTCACACAGTCAAACTAAGCACCACAGTCACAACTAACGTCACCACAGTCACAACTAACGTCCCCAAAGTCACAACTAACGTCACCACAGTCACAACTAACGTCACCACAGTCACAATAACGTCAGCACAGTCACAACTAACGTCAGCACAGTCACAACTACGTCAGCACAGTCACAAACTAACGTCACCACAGTCACAACTAACGTCACCACAGCACAACTAACGTCACCACAGTCACAACTAACGTCAGCACAGTCACAACTAACGTCACCACAGTCACAACTAAGTCACCACAGTCACAACTAACGTCACCAAAACCCCTAAGTCACCACAGTCACAACTAACGTCACCACAGTCACAACTAACGTCACCACAGTCACAACTAACGTCACCAAGTCAGAGCGAAGCAACTGTGTGGTCATCACCTCCCAGCCCATTTTTTACTGCGTTAGCCACAGCTCACTGACAAAACACACACACACACACACACACACCCCCTCACACCACACACACACACTCACACCCCACACACACACACACACACACCCCGCTGCTCATTGCCAGCACCCCCCTTCAAGGGGTGAATGACTCTTGATCCAAGAAATTAGAGCTACCCCTTTACCACCTCGGATCAAACCCTATTATTTCCCCCCCCCCATGCACTGTATAGCGCAAAGATATGGATACACAAAAAGGGCCCAGGAACTAGGCCTTTGTGTATCTTTAAAAGGGAAAATTTTGGAAATTTGTTTAATTGTCTGGTATCTTATTTTCATTAATAAGATATCTTGACATATCACATGGTTACAGTACTGTTTCTCTTATATTTCCAATAAGTGGACAATTACATATAGTTTAAATAGTGACCAGAGGACTGGTCACATACTTTATATTTGGTTTGATCATCATCTGTGTTCTGCAAACTGCCAAAATACTTGTAAAACCAAGGGGCCCCCAAAAAACCTTTTGGGAACCCCCACAAAACAGTCAGTACTTGTAACCAAGCCCAAGCCTGGCCACTACAACATCAGTCAGTGTTCACATTGGTTTCTCCTAAACGTACTTATGAGTTCGTTATCATATGGGGTTTTAGATCTACTCAGACTTCTAATTGCATTCAAACAACATTCATTTTCGTTATTTACTTCTCTCCTAATATTATTCCCAATACTAAACAGATACCCCAAAAATTATATTTTACTTATCCTTCAGGGTATTTTTTTATAACTATTGACTTTATCATGAAGGAATAATCCCCCTGTGATGGAATTCATAAAATTGTACTTTAAATTTAAATTTTTTCCTTTTTTAGTATACCTGTTTCTCCAAAGAGCATATTGTTACATATAACAGAATCAAAAATCAGGGGGTAAACCCAAGTCTTGTTAGCTTTAACCCATTACGATGGTAAACAACCCCATTTGCGGGAGACCCCCTTTTTAATTCTTATGGTAAAAAAAAGTTCCTTTTCTTAACGGGAAGGAAAAAGGGCAGGTGCAGCCCTGTCAGTAGACTCCTGCGTAGACCCATAGTGTATTTAACTTGTGATAAAGTATTACTAACAGTTAAGCCAGAAATGTTTTCGAGCAGTTGTTTTTTAAATGTTTTAAGGAATGGATCACCAGTGGTGAGCTTCCGGGGAGGGCTTGCGGTATGTGATATTAAATGAACACATCTTCCATGGAGGGGCGAAATGCTCTTGTTGTCTACAGTATCAGTTCATGCAGGTTATAAAACTTGTATTAATGTTGGTAGAATTCCGACAATATGTTGGAAAAGGCACAAATTATAATGTGACTTTTTATTGGGGCAACGTTTCGCCCTCCAGGAGCTTTGTCAAGCCGTTACAGCTTGATAAAGAGCGAAACGTTGCCACAATAAAATGTCACTTTAAATCCTTGTGTCCTTTACCTAGTATGAAACTAATATAACTACATGTTTTCACAACCCATTTAAATCGTGTATTTACTTTGGGGAGGAGTCTGTGCAAAAACTGGAGAATGCATCCCCTGATCGACTTCAAACTTTTAATGTGAAGTGTTTTAATCAGAAAGCTTCTCCATGATTTTAGGATGAGTAAGTTTCAATTTATTTCATCAAACAAACGAGTTTCCCTCAAATAACTAGAGAAAGTTTTTTCAACTTTCGTGACATCCTAGATTTATCTCCATAATGAGACTTTTATGTGACCATGACAACAGCTTAACCTCTAGAGTCTAGACCAGTGTTAAACACATGAATGTTTTTTACGCTAAGCTTGAATAAAACTACTTGTTTACTTGTTTTATTGCTTCCCTTATGATTTTAGTCCTTAAATCCTGGTCTCTTGTAGAAGGGTTGTCTCTGATTTTGGTCTCTAGAAGCCGGTGTTTACCTTTTTTTTTTTTTTATTAACACTTCGGCCGATTCCCACCAAGGCAGGGGGCCGAAAAAAAACTTCCCTTATCATTCACTCCATCACTGTCTTGCCAGGGGGGTGCTTTACACTACAGTTATAAAACTGCAACATTAACACCCCTCCTTCAGAGTGCAGACACTGTACTTCCCATCTCCAGGACTCAAGTCCCGGTTCCCTGAATCCCTTTATAAATGTTACCTTGCTTACATCCAACAACACGTCAAGTATTAAAAACCATTTGTCTCCATTCACTCCTTAAAATACGCTCACGCACGCTTGCTGGAAGTCCAACCCCTCCACAAAAAACCTCCTTTACCCCCCCCCTCCAACCTTTCCTAGGCCAGACCACTACCCGCCTTCCCCCCCACTACAGATTTATACACCCCAATCATTCTGTTTCGTTCCTTTTGGTTTGGGATAAAACACACACCATGGATGGATTGGTAACTTATATTAGTGGTAAAAATAAGGGTGAGCACTCAGAGCCGGACTTGATCTGTCTACCTCACTATGCCTTGTCTTGAACTGAGATGCCCAGTGCCTGGGGGCACGGTTCGAAAAAACTCGTGATGTCGTAGGTCAACATGCTCAGTAATGGTCAGTGATCACGTAGGGGACGGTGAATCAGTAATGGTTACTGGTATGGGTACACAGTAGTACACAGTACTGACAGAGGTGGTGTTTTCCATGCATAATTTGAGTTGTTCTTCTGATTGCATCAATGCTGATAACTTCATAATTAATAAAATAACAACTACTGCGAGGAAGTTAGGCCACAAGTTAGGCCACGATTACTAAAAGGTAAAAAATGACCTGTGAAACCTGGTCGTAATGGGAATGTGGAGAAAACAAAAAATCAACAGTAGACTATTATGTATATTTGCATTAACCAGATGATATATACAGATAGAATAATAAGTATACACCACGGTGACAGATGGCAAAGCAGAAGCCAGAGAGAGGTACCGTACTAACCAGCAGCTAGGCAAGTCTGCCAGTGCTACCACAAGTGAACCACGTTCTTCAGCTTTGGCGGGTTCCTGTGATTGGTCAATGAACCAAGATACTGATTTAACGACGGTACCCTATTGATCGTTAAACCCAGCACCGGGTTTGGGTTGGGAGGCAGCCTATATGGGGTGTGACATACGCCAATAAATTGTAACAAAGAACAAGTTAAAGCATAAATTAAAAACTGGAAATATTAACCTGCACATAGGTACCATTTTTTTCCCCTTTAACCTCAGAATGTAATTCCTTATCTGGCTGTAAACAACCCCGGCTGCCTTGGTGATGGTGAGGGCTCTTGATCCAAAAATTGATCCTTCCCAAACTGGACTGAGTATGTATGTGTTACGCAAGCCTTCATATGCGTGCATGGACTTCCCGGTTAATCTACGCTTTTAACTTGCGTGTTCGCAAGATTACCATCGTGTTGAGACTGTTGGCGTACTTTGACCTTCATCTAATATCTCCTGTTTACCTGAAATAATGTAATACTTTCTGATAGTGTTTTGGTGGTTGTGGTTGTTGAGGTGGTTGTTGTTATGGTGGTTGTTGTGGTGGTGTCGACAAAATCACGGCTACTAAAAGATAAAGTTTGATCCCCTCACATTTACTTTAATATTCTTAATGGGTTCATGAACTCCCTTTTTGTAACAGTGGTTGTGGTGGTTGGTGGTGGTGGTTGATGTAGTGATTATTGTATAATCCACTGTTGTTGCATCAGTTATTACAGTGGTCGTTGTGATTTTTTCCCCCTGGTTGTTGCATCAATACTGCAGTGGTTTATGTAGTGTTTGTTGCAGTGCTTCGCAATGCTTGTTGCATTGTTCCAACAACGTTCACTGTGTACTTCGTGCGTCCCTCGCTTTATGCGTCACATGCGTCCCCTGGCGGGCCCCTGGGGCATGGGAACGAACCCATCACAACACGTCCAACACAACCTGGAACACTTCTCATGTCTCTGACTCTCAGGAGACAGATACTTCTTCATTTCTATTCTCACGTCTGGACAGTAGTAGAGTACCAGACCTGCTGCGTTCATTATTCTGTATATATGTATATAATATATAATATATATATATATATACATATATATATATATATATATATATATATATATTTATATATATATATATATATATATATAATATATATATATATATATATATATATATATATATATATATATATATATATGGGGAAGTGGAACAGAATTCTTCCTCCGTAAGCCATGCGTGTCGTAAGAGGCGACTAAAATGCCGTGAGCAAGGGGCTAGTAACCCCTTCTCCTGTATATATTACTAAATGTAAAAGGAGAAACTTTCGTTTTTCCTTTTGGGCCACCCTGCCTCGGTGGGCCACCCTGCCTCGGTGGGCCATTCTGCCTCGGTGGGCCCCCCTGCCTCGGTGGGCCACCCTGCCTCGGTGGGCCATCCTGCCTCGGTGGGCCATCCTGCCTCGGTGGGCCACCCTGCTTCGGTGGGAAACGGCCGACGTGTTGAAAGAAGAGAAAATATATATATATATATATATATATATATATATATATATATATATATATATATATATATATATATATATATATATATATATATATATATATATATATATATATATAAAGGGTGACCAAAAAAGGAAGAAAGGCTTTCACTGTCATTCGGTCAATTTCTATATTTTTGTGTCAATAGACTCATAATAATAATTGGACAATATTGGCTTAAAGAAGCTCACTGTTTCGTGGATACTTAGGAGATATTGGCGGTCGTAGTGAAACACACGAGATGTTGGTAACTGGTATATTGGCAGAGTCTGCGAGGGGAAACGGTGCCCAGCCTACCTCTTCCTTCCTAAGCCTACCGACTAATGAGGAGGATGCCTGAGGCTCCATGCTCACATGCGCGGGACTCGTGACGTCACAAGTAGCTAGGGATCCTATCTGAGCAGGGACCATAAATATAACATAGCTGGTACTACTTACGATATACTACACAAGTATATTACATAGCGGTTCAGTACACTACACTACTGACAGTTCGGTCATGTTACGTATGGCGTCTCGACATACAATATAACTCTATAGGCTGAACAGGCAGGTGGCTCTGGGCTGATTCTATACAATAGCAAACACATACATAACTTTGAACTAATCACAGAATTGGTAATAGGATGTAATCGACTGAATAGATATTAATGTAATGGATCTTATTGTAATGCATTATAAAATATAGTACATTTACAAAGGATAGAACTGATCGATCGATCTGTATTCATGCCCTCTACGGATTCAGAGGAAGAATATATTTACAAAGAAGAAGAAAGTGTTTGACTGAAAAGACAGACCTGACGCACACAAGTCATACTGTTAAATCTCAGAATTCGGAGGGAACGTGAACACAAAAAAAAATTTTGCATACTGATCAGCTGATAACAAAACACACAGTCGACAACTTCTTTTAACTTAATCATATAATTATACAGGCTATGTACATTTAACCCCAACTCTGCTAGGGTAAGGTTTACATATGTAGCATGGCTATCATCTGTAGGTGGATCGAAATCTTTTGCAATTGACAACTCATGCCTAGGTTGAGGAGGGTCTAAATGTGTATTTACACATGATACTTGAGGATTTCCCAATACTTGTCATGTACGCAAGGAGTACTTTCTTATTGGTTCTTTCTGCTAAACCATTACTGGCAGGATGGTGAGAAACAATGGTTGATTTAGTGATCTTGTACAAAGCACACAAGTTTTCTAAAATCTCATTACAGAATTCACCTCCATTATCTGTTACTAGGGACTTAGGAGTGGTATGTCTGCAAATTATATGTTCTTTAAATGCTTTAGCTACTGTCTCAGCTGTCTTATCTGCAATAGGCAGATACTCACAGTATCTGGTGAAATGATCTACCATGACACACAGATGTTAATTTCCTTGGAGGGAGCATTGAAAAAATTAGTTAATAAGTCGACTGCAACTCTTTCCCATGGTTCACTAGTAGTGGGATACACCTGGATAGGAGTAGGGCCATTAACATTACCTTTACATTGCATACAAACACTACATTTCTTAACATACTCAGCGATATCAGTTCCATACGAGGACAAAAATAGTTCAATCTGGCTTGTTTTACTGAACGATCCATATCAGGGTGTGCAACACCTGGTGCATCGTGAAGTAGCTGTAAGGCTACATTCACTAGTGACTGTGGAATTACTAACTGGTATAACGTCTACTAGGAGTACCCAGCTCAGTTGTTCAATACAGTAATTCTTGGTTCATGACAAAGTCACTGATGGGTGCTGGTGGCTTCACAGTCAGAATGAGATCTTCCTGAAGAAAGAATCAAATCACACCAGACCACATGGGATCTGTTCTTTGAACATTCTTTACATCCTATTCACTGAATGGAGGATTTGCAGTTACTATACTAACATGTCACGATAAAGCATCTGCAAGAGTTGAACTCTTGGATAGTCAAGGACCATCTGGCTAGTCTTCCAGTAGGTTGTTTATTCTGGAATAAGGGAATCAGAGGAGCATGATCTGTCAAGACATGGATAGGGTACTGATATATAATGTCTCGGAAATGCTTTAAAGACCATACTATCGCTAAGGCTTCTTGCTCAATTACTGTATAATTGCGTTCAGCCTTTGTAAAGACTCGGCTAGCAAATGCAACTGCATTGTACTTGCTACCAGTCTTCTGAGCAAGGACGGCACCTATGCCGATTGAGCTAGCATCAGTTGTTAGGTAGAAAGGCTTAGAAAAATCTGGAAATTTCAAAATTGGAGCAGATGTTAGCTTTTCTTTGAGAGTTTGGAATGCTCTGAAGTTCCAAACAAATGGAGCATCCTTCTTAAGCAACTCAGTTAGAGGAGCTGCTATCGAGGAAAAATTAGCAATGAAAGATCTGTAAAACCTGCTAATCTCACAAAGGATCTTATGGCATCAGCAGTTTTGGGAGATAGAAAATTTAGTACAGCAGTTACTTTACTCTGGTCAGTTGTAACACCTCTAAGAGTGACTACGTGACCAAGAAACTTGATTTCTGATCTGAAAAATTGGCACTTAGTTTGATCTTTAAATTAGCTTCTTCAAGCTTACTCAGCACTGTTTCTAGTCCCTCTAAATGGTTGTCCACATCCTCGGACATGACGATTACATCATCTAGGTACACCATAAGTGCATTGCCTATGAGGCCTCTAAAGATATTGGTCATGAGCCTCAAGAATGTGATAGGTGAGGATCTTAAACCAAAAGCAATACGGAGGAAGTGATAATGGCCTGTTGGAGTGGAGAATGCAGATAGTTCTTGGCTGTCCTCATGGAGAGGGACTTGCCAAAACCCTTGTAACAAACCTAGGGTCGAGAAGACTTTGTTATCTCTGATATTACGTAAAAGGTCACTGAGTACAGGAAGTGGGAAGCAATCTGTAATTGTTTTCGCATTTAACTTCCTAAAATCAATCACTGGGCACCAAGTACCGTCCTTCTTAGGTACTAGGATCAGGGGCGCATTCCAGGGTTAATTGCTATGTGCGATAACACCATCATCAAGCATTTGAGTGATCAATTCTTCTGCAACAGCAACTTGTGAATGAGGCATTCTGTACGCAGATATATAAATTGGTCTAGTTCCAGGTTCAAGCGGGATACAATGGGACAAATAGGTTCGTTATACCCATCTTCTCACCTGGTAAGGCAATGGCTTTACGATGGTTGTTCAACAGGTTCAACAAGCGCTTGATCTTGTCTGGGAAGTCAGTAGGAGCTAAGTCTTTCTCCTCCACTGGTGGAGTAGACTGATCCAGTGGCTTGGATGAACTCTTCCCTGCTGAAATAGCACTGACCCACAGATCTGGTGGCATGTCAACTTCTGCACACACAGGATAAGGGTAATGTACAAGGTCTACAATACTAGTATTAGCTCTGAGTCGAACACTGTGACCCAAGGTATTAGCTACAAAAAGGGAAGATCTTACTATCTTGAACGGTTTGTAAAGACGGCTCAACAAATAAACCCTTTTACTTTGCAGGAATCACTCTCAACGAGAACATTATCACCGTCTGGAACATGAGGGACAACAACAGACACTCGGGTGAGAGCTCTAGCCGCGACAGAAACAACTTTCTGCAAACGACAAGTGACGTCAACAAGAGATGACATTACTAATTTCAAGTGATCGTTTTCAGACAAGGTGTCCCCTGCAGAGGAACTACCACTCAAATTCATAGTCATTGCCGAGATAGGCTCAGCACTCAAGGTTCTCCGGGGTACCTCCGGCACCTGAGATAACTGGACACTATCTTGCATGCCTGAAATTGTAGGTGGGACACAGACAGGAGTGACAGAATTACCAGTGCTTGATCGCTTTGGAATGCTACTAGAAAAAACATCGGCTTGTAAGGACTTAATCCGACCTTTGTACTCTTTGGCAGTATGGCAAACTGGTAACCCCAAAATGGTACGCTCAAGTCATCAATTTGTGCATGCCATTGGTAAGGATGAAGCAGAAAGCGATGGAGAAGGTAGGAACTCAATGTGGCTTGCTTGATTTACTTCTCACACTCAGCTGGGTTAGTCTTGCTGGCTTAAGCCTTTCACACAGGCTTGGATGGCTTGAAGTCTTGTAACTATGAGCACAGCTGGGTAGGAAGCTGGCTAGTCAGGCTAGGCTGGATGGCTTATGGCTTAGGCACTTCCCCACAGACTGGCTTATCTAGCTTGGCTTAATTTGCAAAACCCGGGTCCACCCCTCGAAGGTTTTAACAAAATAGAGATAAGTGCTAGTGTTGTCCTGGAGGATAGTTCTCCTGAGGGTGCTAGTGTTGTCCTGGAGGACAGTGCTCCTGACGGTGCTAGTGTTGTCCTAGAGGACAGTGCTCCTGACGGTGCTAGTGTTGTCCTGGAGGACAGTGCTCCTGACGGTGCTAGTGTTGTCCTAGAGGACAGTGCTCCTGACGGTGCTAGTGTTGTCCTGGAGGACAGTGCTCCTGAGGGTGCTAGTGTTGTCCTGGAGGACAGTGCTCCTGAAGGTGCTAGTGTTGGAGATGGAACAAAAGGGGATGTTAGCACTAGTGCTGAAGATAGAAATGAGACAGGAAAACACGCACCAATAGGGAATACATTAGGGAACACAGTCACAAAAAAAACAAGGCAAACACAAACCAGGCCTATGCAAATATTATGCATTTGGTATCTGCAGGCATGGAATTTCTGGGAAAACAGATGGGACATGCAACTTTGACCACCCCAGAAAATGCCGTGCCCATATGACAACATGAAAATACAACCCCTTTCTGTAAGCTTTTCCACCCAGAAATGTGTCATCATCAGTTCAGGAAAGACAGTGCTATAACCTATATTGCCAGGCACACCACCTAAAGGGTACAAGACGACACAGAACATCCAGACCATGGGAAAACCTGGGTAGCCAAAGCCACTCCAGAGAGAGAGAGAGGGTTTTTAGCGCCAGGAAGGAAAAAGCTGGCAGGAAATGACAGAAATCGTACACCAAATGCAAGCATTTCTGGAGTGGAATCACAGTCAATGGCCTCCACTCCAGAACAACAGATATTAGTGCCAGGAAAAAAGATCCCCCCCCCCATACCACCAATCCGACGACATTCATCTTTGCAAATATACAGGGTCTAAAGCCAGCGACGAACAACAACATACTTTACATCCATGGACTGCTTACAGAGTCAAATGCAATGTTTGCGGCTTTCACGGAGACCCACATAAAGGATCACTTGGACAATGAAATATGGATCCCTGGCTACAACCTATACAGATGTGACAGAATGAATAGGCAAAAGGAGGGCAGGGGGTTGGCATGTATATCACAGAGTCACTTATATGCTCAGAACTACTAAATGCCTCAAATGATGTAGTTGAAGTTTTAGCAGTAAAGATCGGGAATCAAAACCTGGTCATCGTGGTTGTGTACAAGCCTCCGGATGCAACGTCACAACAATTCCAGGAACAACTTCTGAAAATTGACCACTGTCTGGAAAACCTTCCAGGACCTGCCCCAACATCTTGCTCCTGGGACTCTTCAACCTAAGGCAAATAAAATGGAGGAATATTGCAAACAATGTGGTAGCAGAGATAACACCAGGAGGCAGCTCAGATGAAAACTCGCACACACGAGCTTTTAAATCTCTGCACCAAATTCACCTTAAACCAGCAAATAGTAGAGCCAACAAGATTGGAGAATACGCTGGACCTCATCTTCACTAACAATGACGATCTGATACGAAATGTCATCATATCAAAAACGATATATTCAGATCACAACATAATAGAGGTCCAGACATGCATGCGGGGAGCCCCAGATCAACAAAATGTGATCAGTCGCGAGGGAGCCTTCTCCAATTTCAACTTCAATAACAAAACCATCAGGTGGGACCAAGTAAACTAAGTCCTAAATGATATAAACTGGGAAGATAGCCTAAGCATCACGGATCCTAACCTATGTCTAGAACAAATTAACTCTGTGGCACTTGAGGTTTGCTCAAGGCAAATTCCCTTAAGGAAAAGGAGGAGAAGATGTAAACTAGAAAGAGAGAGGCGCTCCCTATACAGGCGAAGGCAAAGAATAACAGAGTGACTACAAGAGGCCAATATATCTGAAATACGTAGTGAGGCACTGGTCAGAGATATAGCAAACATCGAATTAAAACTAAAGGAATCTTACAGGAATCAAGAAACGCGGGAAGAACTAAAAGCCATAAATGAAATTGAAAGAAACCCAAAGTATTTCTTTCTTATGCCAAAACAAAGCCGAGAACAACATCCAGTATTGGGCCCCTACTAAAACGGGATGGGTCCTACACAGATGACAGCAAGGAAATGAGTGAGTTACTAAAGTCCCAGTATGACTCAGTTTTTAGTGAGCCGCTAACCAGACTAAAAGTTGAAGACCTAAATGATTTTTTTATGAGAGTGCCACAGAACCTGGTAGACGCAAGCCTATCTGACATTACCCTGACGCCACATGACTTTGAAAAGGCGATAAATGACATGCCCATGCACTCCGCTCCAGGCCCTGGCTCATGGAACTCCGTGTTCATCAAGAACTGCAAGAAGCCCCTATCACGTGCTTTTAACATCCTATGGAGAGGGAGCAGTTACTAAAAACAACAGACATAGCCCACTCCACAAAGGCGGCAGTAAAGCAATAGCAAAGAACTACAAACCAATAGCGCTAACGTCCCATATCATAAAAATCTTTGAAAGGGTTCTAAGAAGCAAGATCGCCACTCATCTAGATAACCATCAATTACACAACCCAGGGCAGCATGGGTTTAGAGCAGGTCGCTCCTGTCTTTCCCAACTACTGGACCACTACGACAAGGTCCTGGATGCTCTAGAAGACAAACAGAATGCAGATGTTATATACACAGACTTTGCAAAAGCCTTTGACAAGTGTGACCATGGTGTAATAGCACACAAAATGCGTGATAAAGGAATAACAGGAAAAGTTGGTAGATGGATCTATAATTTCCTAACAAGTAGAACACAAAGAGTAGTAGTCAACAGAGTAAAGTCTGAGGCGGCTACGGTAAAAAGCTCTGTTCCACAAGGCACAGTACTCGCTCCCATCCTGTTTCTCATCCTTATATCGGACATAGACAGGGATATCAGCCACAGTGCTGTGTCTTCCTTTGCAGATGACACCCGAATCTGTATGACAGTGTCCACCATTGAAGACACTGCAAGACTCCAAGCAGACATCAACCAAATCATTAAATGGGCTGCAGAAAACAATATGAAGTTCAATGATGAGAAATTTCAATTACTCGATATGGAAAACGTGAGGAAATTAAAATCTCATCGGAGTATAAAACAAATTCCAACCACACAATAGAGCGAAAAACTAATGTCAAAGACCTGGGAGTGATCATGACAGAGAATCTCACCTTCAAGGACCATAACACTGTAGCAATCGCATCTGCCAGAAAATGACAGGATGGATAATGAGAACCTTCAAAACTAGGGATGCCAAGCCCATGATGACACTTTTCAGGTCGCTTGTTCTATCTAGGCTGGAATATTGCTTGCACACTAACTGCACCTTTCAAGGCGGGTGAAATTGCTGACCTTGAAAATGTGCAGAGAACCTTCACGGCACACATAACTGCAATAAACCACCTCAATTACTGGGAACGCTTGAAGTTCCTAAACCTGTCACCATTTTTTGGGTGGGTACTTAGGAGATATTGGCAATCGAGATGGTTGGTAACTGGTATATTGGCAGAGTCTGCGAGGGGAAACGGTGCCCAGCCTACCTCTTCCTTCCTAAGCCTACTGACTAATGAGGAGGATGCCTGAGGCTCCATGCTCACATGTGCGGGACTCGTGACGTCACAAGTAGCTAGGGATCCTATCTGAGCAGGGACCATAAATATAACATAGCTGGTACTACTTACGATATACTACACAAGATATTACATAGCGGTTCAGTACACTACTGACATCACCACTGGGCGAAACGTTTTCTAATAAAGTCTGGATTTGACATAAGTCCCTTTGTGTCTGTAAATGACTTTACATTTACAAACAAACGCAAAAAAATGGTAAAGTACGGTAAGTCATATGAATTTGGCCAAAATTTTAGCGAAAACAAACCCAGATTTAAAAAAAAGCCAGCAGGCTTACCAGGCCTACCGTAACGGGTTACAAAAAGTACCTTAGCTGTGACTTATTATAACTGAGTCTGGCAGGTGAGACGTATGACCAAAAATCCTCAGAGTAGTGAACAATTTATCTTCCTACACACACACTCACTCACACTCACTCACACTCACTCACACTCACTCACACTCACTCACACTCACTCACACTCACACTCACTCAAAAATGGAAGAAAATGGAAATGTTTCATCAGAATCTGGAAGCGTTTATAATCCCGTAGATGGAAAAGTTAATTGAGCTGGATAATACATCATTCAACAACTACTGACTCTCTCTCCAACAATATATGGCTCTTTCTCTCTCTCATACAATATCTGGCTCTCTTCTCTCTCTCCAACAATATCTGGCTCTCTTTCTCTATAAAAATATCTGGCTTTTTTTCTCTCTCCAACAATATCTGTCTGTCTGTCTCTCTCTCTCTTCTCTCTCTCTCTCTCTCTCTCTCTCTCTCTCTCTCTCTCTCTCTCTCTCTCTCTCTCTCTCTCTCTCTCTCTCTCTCTCTCTCTCCAACAATATCTGGCTTTTTTCTCTCTCCAACAATATCTGTTTCTCCCTCTCTCTCTCTCTCTCTCTCTCTCTCTCTCTCTCTCTCTCTCTCCAACAATATCTGGCTCTCTCTCTCTCTCCAACAATATCTGGCTCTCTTTTTCTATCTCCAACAATATTTGACTCTCTTTCTCTCTCTCCAACAATATTTGACTCTCTTTCTCTCTCTCCAACAATATCTGGCTCTTTCTCTCCAACAATATCTGGTTATCTTTCTCTCTCTCTCCAACAATACCACTATAAGAGGTCAGTATATATAACAGTAGTAGTAATAATAATAGTATAATTCATAGCAGTTATAGTAGTAATAATAGTAAAATTAATAGCAGTAATTGTAGTAATAGTATTATTATTAGCATAATAATATTAGTAGTGGTAATAGTAGTAGTACAGGTAGTAGTATATTTGTAATACTAATAATAACAACAGTAGTAGTAGTAGTTGTAGTAATAGTAGTAGTAACAGAAGTACTAGTCGTAATAGTAACAGTAGTAGTAATAGTCTTGCTTACCAATGTCTTTTATGCTTCTGTGTAAAAATAGTTCACATTTTTAGTGTATAGCTCCTGGTCTCAGGAGGCTTGTTTATATTATTTCCTGATCTCAAAGGAGTTTTTTTCAGTTCCTGATCTCAAAGGAGGTCTCTTCTTGTTTTCTGTTCTCGATCCCAGAAAGAATTTTTCTGGCATTCCTCAGCCCTCATCTCATAGATAGAGATGATCACCTCAGAGCTCTTTTACAAGTCTTCGGCATGAGAGACACTTGTTTACGAGACAGACAAGAGCTAATGAATGCCTCTCACCTCTGGGGAGAACTGGCACTGTTGTAACTGGCACTGCTGTAACCGGCACCGCTGTAACTGGCACTGCGCAATTGGCACCGCTGTAACTGGCACCGCTGTAACTGGCACCGCTGCAACTGGCACTGTTTTAACTGGCACTGCTGCAACTGCACTGCGTAACTGGCACGCTGAACTGGCACTGCTGAACGGCACCGTAACTGGCACTGCTGCAACTGGATTGGGGCCTCAACAATCTTCTTGGCAAGTCCTTCTAAAATTTCCCCCCCCCATTTTCCCCCTCTCTCACTCCCCTTCCCTACCCCCCCCTTCCAGTCTCTCGGGCAAAGCCACCCCCTTTTTTTCTGACAGTGCCCCTGGCTGGGGAAACGTCTCAAATCAAGATGCCCAGACGAACAACGTTTCGTCTCTGGGATCGTGATCCTCTTTAAATCAGTGTTTACGATAAGAGTGTAAGTAAACACCTGTCTACCCTGAAGGTGTCCCAGTAGCAGGACAACAGCAGAACACCTGTCACCCAGAAGGTCCACTTTTTACAGGACAACAGCAGTAACACCGTCTATCCTGAAGGTGTCCCAATGTAGACAGGACACCAGCAGGGGATCCGAGCCTGCGTATTTGACTCTAATTCGAGCCTTCGTCGAAGTCCAGAGAGCGAAATGTTTCCGGAAAGGTGTCCTAAGTGAATTTCTTTGTGCACGTTTCGCCCGTCAAGT